>JADDON010000051.1:0-35082 GCA_017140175.1 Fusarium staphyleae | reverse complement strand
CGTGTCAGCGAGTTGCCTGAGTTGACCTCGACGACAGCGAGGTTGCACCCGCAGCTCAACACGGCGGAAATGTCCACCCCCCGTCGAAGATAGTGTCGTGAGCGGAACGCCCAGCGGCCCCACCCTCCCTCGACGCCAAGACGCCTGGGTGGACACGAAAAGGGCACCACAACACCGCCGCTGCAGGGATAGAGGAGGAGTCTCCATCAGCGGAGGGGGGCAGCGGAGCCAGTCGTATCAAGGATTGGAACCAGGGGGGGCACGTGCTCTCCGCTGACGCCTTCGGAGCGGAGATATCAGCGCCCGGGGCCATCTGTTGAGGGGGGGGTTGGAGGGTGAGAGGGCGAGAAGGAAGAGAGAACGATGTCAGCGTGCAGGGATCCGCATTCGGCAGTTCGCATTCATTGCTCGCTTTTTACCAAGAGACCAAGGTCTGTGGAAGCGAGAAGAAGCATTTCACAAGCCCTTGGCTCAACGAACCCAGACATTTGGGATGCTGGGCTGGACCGGTCAGTCGGCGCGCGCTCCGCAGACGAGGAGTGAGGGCATCAAGAACGACTCTTGAGTCCAGAAAATCACTTAAGCAGCTGAGAGTAGGCATCCAAAGAGGATTTGCGCAAGCCAAAAGCCGTATCTGCTAGGCAAGGAGCGCCGTCTCGGTCAGCTCTGTAAGACCGTGTCGATACTGGCCAACATCGGCCAGTATGCTGAGGATTGGTAGCCTTGGGTCCCGAGAATGAAAGCGCGTCAGACTTGTCGGTCGATTCGGTTGGAAAGAGGACTCTGCAGGGGATGTCTGTTGATGGAGGCGAAAGAGCCAAGACAGGACACAAGACTTTTCGACCTCGTTCGAGACACGCCCAAGAATGCTTGTCATAATGCTTGATGAGGTGATGAGCAACGAATGGCAAAGATACCCAACTTGCCAAGAGGAAGCAAAGTGGGAGGGAACATGGGGATGGAGGGAGGGAGGTTGAGGTTCGAATTGGCCCTCCCGCAGGACTTCCAGGATGGTCCCAGATGCACGTCAAGCAAGTCTGAGTGGTCAATCAACTTGTGATATCTGAAGTTTACACTCTTGGTTAATCCAGCCATACCTCAATAGTGCGTCTTGGTATTGGATCTAAACTAATGTTACACCAATAGCCATACGCTGATAACCATAGATTGCCCAACGTTCAACGCACGAGGCAAACCTCCCTCCCACACGAAAAGCAGCCCCCTCCCCTCTTGTGGAAGCCTCGCGAAGGTCTTGGCACGGTCAAGCGGGGGAGGAAACGTGAACTGCATCAGTTGGTGTCTCCGCAACCGAGGGACGTGGAGGTTCTGGGGGAAAAGATACGGATAACCTTGCATCCATCGAGACAGGGGTTACGAGAAATAAGAGGTGTCACGAGGGCAATTGAGTTTGCTCATGTCGAATGCTTGTCCGCGATAAAGTCGGTGTCTTTGAGGCTGGTGTAGATCCTACGCACGCCCAGACATTTGATGGACCTCAGAACAACGTCCGATATACGGATTTACATTCAAGTTATTCTCTCCAGTGAAGCAACATAACATCATTGCGCATAATCATAAAACTCCCGACCCATGATGATGAAGAGATGGCCATCATAGCCCAGCGCCGTCGTCTTTCCCATCCTCTCCATTACTTTGTCTTCCAGCTCTAATCCTCCCATTATCTTTATCCCGCCTCGATCAGATCTTGGCCATGTGGTGCTGGCAGCATTTCCAATCACCGCCAGGCCCCTGGCGGAACACGCTCGAGCACCAGCCCTCGGTGGCCACCATCTGGCCGTCGTCGGTGAGCTTCCAGGTGGTGACACGGTAGGTGAGCGCGGTGGCCATCATGTCAATCTCGACGAACTCGGGCTCGTCGTGGATCTTGTAGGCCGTGAACGGCTCAAATTCGTCGTCGATATACTCCTCCAGCGACGGGTGTGTCTTGGGCGAGTAGATCTGGTGGTCCGGCTCGGCCAGCACCGCGTCCTTTGTCATGTACTTGTGCATTATCTCAGGCTTGTCCGAGGTGAGGGCGCGCCACAGGAGGGCTGAGGCTTCGAGGGTGCCTTCTTTGTTGCGGGCCTGGATGGTGCCTTTCTTTGGTTCGCCCATGTTTGATAGTTGAGTTGTTGCGGTTGGTGCTGCTCGTATCGTATTCTGCGCTTCAAAGAACTATTCGACGTGGGGAGTGAAGGAGTTCAATATTACAATGTAAACCTCGCAAGAAATCCAACCTCAAGAGGGCCACCAGGACCTGACGTAGCTCTAGACCCTGATATCATGATTTCCAACCTTTTCCATACGGCGATTGCGTGTAATAAGCACCCAAAAACCTGGCAAAGGCCATCCCCAATCCCTGTTTTGCCCTGACGTCAGCCCCGCGCAACCCGCTTCCAACTCTCACGACCCAAGCAAGAATCTACACGATCCATAATCTCCCCAATATCGATAAGTAATCACAGCAGAGTTTGACTATTCAATTTCCAGGTCCTGTTTTCCCGGAAACTTCTTTTCCTTCATCACGGTCCTTGGCGCTAAACATGGCTCCTCGGCCTTGATCCGCCCGAGGACCCGGCCCTCAACGCTACGATGTTTCGTCGATTCACCGACAACGGCTTAGATCTCCATGTGTTCCAGGCCCGTTTACACAGCCAAAGGGGTCAAGCTCAAGAGACGGCGCCCGACAGAAGAAAAGAATGCCAAGTCGCTATCGGGGTTTAGAGACAAGACTAGACTACTCCGTAGTAACAGAGAAATTCCATGACAACTACGTACCGAGTAAAGTTGGACCTAAAGCGGAAGTCATGAAATGACGTCAGCGTCATCGCTCAGACTCCATCATGAGACCCCCATTCTAACCTAGGGTAAGGGTATGCTATTCTCACCAAGAGAGCAGGTATGAGAGAGTGTGCATGACCGAGAAAATGAAGTAACTATTTGTTATTGTTTCTTTATTCATCATCGTCATAAAGTCGTGAAATTATCCATCGGGCCAAGTACAGAAACTCCTCCATTCCAGTTTGGTCAGAGCATAGGTCAGATCCAGATGGCTACAATTGAAGCAGCCAATATCTTAAACAACTTATAATCTACCCACCGGAGAATCACATGTTAACCAAACATCAGATAGTCATCTCCCGATTTGCTTTTATCCCTTTCTTGGCGCTAATAGATAGACGTAAAGGAAAATGGTTGCGTTGTGCAATGCTTCTTTATCAGATCAAGAGCTTTCTTTGAAAAAGATGGAATCAATGAAACCTCTCCTTGATATACACCGTGGCCGCGAATCCAGCGCAGCACTTGGTGCTCATCTCGTGCTTACACCACGGACACCGGACCGTCATCGACACGGTCCCCGCGAAGCCGAGCTGCTCCGTAGACGACAGCACCGCGTCGGGGTTGGACATGGCCTCGTACAGCTTGCTCGGCATGTCATGGTAGTATCTGCAAGCGCAGCACTCGACAAACATCTTGGCGATGGGCTCTCCTGGCTGGTGGTGATCCAGCTTGGAGCGCCGGCGGAGCGTCTTGATCGAGGCCTCGGGGTCCGAGAGGGTCGCCCTATGACCGCGCAGCGGGCTCTGCACTCGATCTAGACGTGAGGATTGATGTGTCCCAAAGGACGCGTTGCTTGGGGACATCAGTCGAGGTTTGCTCCTATCCTTGTGTTTCAACGGTAGTTGCGGCTGTATCGGAGTCGACGCGAAGCTCGTCTCAGCAGAAGAGTCGAGGTTTGACCGCTTTCGCTGGAAATTTGGGCTTCGGAGGTTGGCGTTTGAGAATGCCTCCATCACTCTGTTCGCTGCCTCCTGGATGGGGTCCGTCTCAGCTTCAAAGCTGCTCAGGTCGGAAGGCTCGAAACGATCACTGGGGGCAAGTTGTGGTGAATTAGTGTACGACCAGTAAGGGCTGACTTGATGCCCAGGATGTGCATAGTGAGCGGGCTTGATAGTCGCTAAGCTGGGAGAATGACCCATTTCCGACTGAGGAGGGGTGGTGTGTGGTGTGCTCAGGGGTGACGCAGACTGGATGGCATCTGAATAGGACGATTCCGAGGAGCTTGTCGTGGGTCGACCGCTTACTGGAGAGGCCATAGATCCAGACAAAACCAGGTGTTTCGGCGACCTTCGAGCGTGCTGGGCCACCAGCGGTACACTGCTGCCCGTGTTCCATTCATTAGAATGCTGGCTGTCCGTTGCTGCGGGTGCTGGAGCCTCGCTTCTAGTCGGAGCTGCTATAGGGCTGGCCGCAACTCCCTGCTTAGTGAAGGGGGTCGTCATCGATGAGAACGAGCCATGCGATGAGTGCCCGCGGCTAAAAGCTGACTTGGCAGCATCTCTGAGGTTCCACTTGGTATTCACCGTTGGTGTTGGGTCTGCGGAAATCAACATCGGACGAACACCCGGCGAAGTGTGTTCATAGCGGATACTTGGCGGGATGTGCTTGGATTTAGAAGATGTCGCTGACTCCATCGAATTTCTCTCCTTGGGTGTGCCAATGGAGATTGGTCTGGCATCTTGGGGTGTCGGCTCGGTTTGTGTTCGGGTCAACACCTTAAGGGGGCTCCTCTTGGAGCTCCTTCGGGGTGGAGCAGGGGGAGGAGCCAAGGATGAAGCACCAGATCCGCGTCTGGGCTGTGGTTTTTCCAACGAGACCACAGGAGGTCTAGAAACTGTTATTGTGTCTTGCTTGACATGACCTGCAACAATCGGTTCGCCCTTGGTAAGTGTAGGCGACGTCGCTTGTGCCTTTTGGCTCTGACCGTTATGCACGGTAGCGGTCGCCTGTTCTTGGGCGCTTTCGCCATTGGCAGCGCTCTTGTGCTCTTCCTGGTCCTTTAATGTTGAGTGCGATCCACTCTTGAGGTGAAGTCCTCCCCTTCTCGTAAGACCCTGAGCCTTGTTATACAGCATCTCGCCTTCAACCGGCTGCTCGGTTTTCTGATCCTCCTCATCCTCCGTGTCATCAGCCACTGCGCATTCATCGGAGACCGAGTTGCGCCTAGCACGAGCACTCCACAGGTAAATGTTGATAGAACCTCGCCTCTTGGGTGACTTGGGTGATTTCATTCCCTGGCCTCTCCCGCCAGCGGTATTGATCGAGATTGGCGGGTATGCTCTTCGCTGAGCATCTGCCTCTTTATCGCGGGGCTGCAAGGCAGATGCCTTTAGAGGTGTGAATGAGCCGTGACCAAGGAACGACTTTCGCAAGGCAGGATGGACTGTGCTGTTCCCTTTGGCTTGATCTTCGAGGACCTTTTTGTGGAAATCCTCCTTCTTCTTTTCCAGTTTAACACCTCCGAGGAAGCCAGTGCTACTTGTGTCGTCGAATGATGCACGCCGGATCTCGAATGAGTTGCGGAAGAGGGATGTGAGTGAGCTAGAGCGACGACGCCTAGGCTCCTCGGGGTCGTCGTTGTTTCTGCCAATGGAAAAGCCCAATAAGCTAGACGACCGAGATCGTGTCTTTTGCTTCTGTGGTCGCACTGGCTCTGTCATGCTCCGTCCCTGTGCCGCAAGGACGGTGGGCGATGGTGGAGGAGGCTTGCTCAGCTTCCGGCCACGCGGCTTTGGGGCGTTCTTCCACGCTTCCTCTAATGCCTCATTCATTGCTTGGTCTCTTTCTTTTTCCTTCCTTCTCTCCTCTTCTTCCTTTCGTTTCTCGACTTCCTTTCTCTTCTCCTCCTTCTTCTCCTTCTTTTGTCGGTCGTATGCCTCCCAGGTGGGCGATTGACAGACAGAGCGTTGCTCCTCTAGATCTGGGGGAAACATGAAAGCTACCGTCTTTTGTGCGGGCTTATCCGATGTTTGATCATTTGAGAAATGATCATTTGAGCTTTTGCGAGAAGCACCCTGACCGACTGGTTTCCGGTGTATCACATTGGGGGACTCGGCTCTTCCAGGGGCCGAATGCGAGGAGAAAAGAGGTGGAGGCACTGCCGAGTAGTTGCGAACTGGGGGCGGCGCTTTCTTGCTGTCCTTGGGCACCAGTTCAAAGCGACGAGGAGGGAATCCGGGGCTTGGAGGAAAAGAGCTATCTGTGTATGAGGGAGATGGTGGTACAGAGCCTTGGTGGGTTCGTTGGAACTATCGACAAGACACGCAGTCAGCTTCACTGTTTCTCAACCATAAGCTGTTAGAAGTGCCGAGAGCTTACATTTAGCTTCTTTTCCAGATTCAGCATGCGCTGCAAGCTGTTGGAGCGTGAGCGCCCGTTAGGCTGGGCTATTTCTTGCATAATGAAGCTTTTGAATGTTCAAGCGAGTCGACCCGACGTTGGCGACACGCGAGAACGCCTCAGAACATGTAAAACCCGTGAAACAGTGTCGGGGGAGATGCGTGAGCGGGAGAAAATTGGCGGTGATGTTGGACGAGATGACGTGAGTGGGCAGTGGTTTGCTGCAGAGACACGCAGTGCCCTGTAACAAAACTGGAGATTCTGCCGTGGAAATGAACTGCGGGAGCGTGCAGAAGGAAAAGGTGAAATGCGGCAAATATAACCACTCGGGTGTTGTATTCAATTGGTGAAGCTGTCGGGAGCTTGGGGCATATGAAGAGGTGATGTTGCTTCTAGTGGTGCTTGTTATTATTGTGATGCGCCGCCTTTTGTCATTCCCGCCTTCTTTTCCTTCTTTGGAGAAAAACAACAGAAGAAACACTCAAATTGAGCTTCAGCCAGGAAATGACGAAACCAGCGATGCACAAATGACACAGATCAAGGGTGACGGAAACGGTCTCCAAGCGTTGTGCGAAACCGTGAGGGCGGTGGGTGTAGATAGTCTCGTGATTTGGAGGTTGTAGTAAGAGGTTGTGTGTTGCTGAGGTAGAGAAGAGGGAGGGGAGGAAGAAAAGGATAAGCTCAGGTCGAGGCGGGAAGAATGAGCAACGGAAAGGGAATAGAGATGAAAATTAGGGTCTGAATGCAACGTATGACTAGCACGAGACGAGTTTGTAAAAGATGGAAGAGGGAAAGCAGGGGTTTACATGAGGACGAGGGTTGAAGGTGAGGAAGTAATAGAACGTCTCCCAGAAGATTCCAGACCTTGACCCCGGTAGAACCTTTTCTTTGTCTCTTTTACCAATGGGATCTAAAATTACAGGGCAGAGGAAGCAAGCAAGTATACAAGCAAGCAAGATGCCTATTCCAGCTGCAGCTTGGGCTTCTTTTCTTGCTAACTTGACTAGACAAGATCCCGAGCTAGTAAGTGAGTAATGCACGTTAGGCCAGCCTCCCACGGCCTCAGCTGAGCAGCGGTCCTCCCGGATGGAGCCTCCGCATCATGGGTGCGTGATTGCGGAATGGCAGCATCTGGGCCTTTGGTTCTACGTCCAAACTAAGTAGGGAGAAGCCGCTGTGAGCAGCTCGGCCTTGTCTGGCCTTCCCTGTGATAACTGACGTGAGCTGCAAATGGTATCCTATCTGGAACTGCATCTGCTATCTCGTCGAATAGAGCATCAGAGGGCCGTCTCCGAGCCTGACGAATTCCATCACAACTCATCATTCGGCTTCTCCTCCTGCCGATCTCCCTTCAACCATTGGGCCTCTTCTCGTCTTGTTTCTTTCAGTCTGCATTAGACTCTCAGCGCTTCCAACAACCCACAAACTGCAGTTCCTCGTAACAGCCAGATGTCGTCTACCCGTTATGGGTTTGGTCGGCCGAGAATACGAACTGGCGAGGTGGGCGCTAGAAACCATGCATCGATCACGAAGAATGTGCGGTCTGCCATTGGTCAGCAACAGCTTCCCCAGCGCCATTATCGGTCGATCCACACCCACCTTGCCTTAGTGAACTGAAAAAGCATTTGCAGTGGCCCTACAGCGTCCCGGGCACTTCTTCAGTGGATGGGCCGAGCCCGGCACTCGCTGTGAGTTCCAAAAATAGCATCGACAAACCGCGCGCACTTTGACCACTTTGACCAGGCCAGCCCGATCTGACGTGCAACATGAATAGAACAGGACCACTTTACCGTAGATTATTGACCAAAGGCATCTCACTCTGGAGATACAGGAATAGTGGCGGCCACAAGCGACGAGCCGAGCCCTTGGGTCTTCCGGGCTTAATTTAGCCTTATGATGTCTCCAGCTCCCTGTCATTTAAACTTGCCTCGTTTGGAGTTGCATGACGCGCGATAACGGTGAACTCCTGGAGTAGAGCTGCCATCATTTCTGTTCATTAATCGAGTGCTGAGAAGCGGTCTTCCTATCTAAGTGCGCCGAAGTCAGTATGGAGTGCTAAAGAATGGAATGCAGCACAACGTAGCAGCCCTATCTCGTGTCAGTCAAGGTCCTTAAATCATCCCGCCGAACCCGTCCGTCTAGCATTCCTGCTGATCGGGTAGCGGAACAGGAACCGCAAGCGCCAGGCTATTTAACTAACTAGTCCATCCTATTCCGTCAACATGACAAGGAAATAGCAATTCCGTCGCAGTAGCAGCAGCTCCTAGTGGCGCTGTCATAACCTGCAGGCCGGATGCGAGGTGATGTGATGGTGGTGTTGTTCTGTTCGTGTTGGTCGCCGAAACCCGTGCTACTGTAATCTATCCGGGGCAGTCCGTGCATAACGGGGTGTTGCGGCGGTGTACCCATGATGAAAGCAGACAGAAGACATCGCCGGACACAATTGATGTATCTCATGGTATTTCCTCATCATAGTCACCATTTAGTTATTCTCTTAAGAGAACCTTCATCACCCCTCTTGACTGAGCACCCATGCTACAGGCACAGACAAACCTCAATATATCACGCATCGTGGAATAATAAATAACTATACTCCATAACTCTTTTTTGCCTCTTGAATTAAATACGATCGACATCTAGACCGTAGTGGATATCCGAAATTCCTACCCGTAAAATATGTTCGCGAACTCTGGCCTCAGTGGCCTCTGTTGCTCTCTCGTATTCTCGCATCAGCAAATGTCCCTATCACAGTTGGACCCTGCGCAGATCTGGGGCTCCGTGTAAATATAGCATATGCCCCCGCTCTCATACCTATCGCCTTGTCTTTCGCCTCCTCGTCCGTATCCGGGATTAACATGCTGCAAGACATTGTGTCAACTTGTTGCGGATAGCTTAGATGCGGCTTGTTGATGTGATGCAAATTCTCCGTGTAATTGATACATATGCATCGACATTGAGAGCACGCAAGATGGGCCTTGTTTTTGTTCTATCAACGGTCAATGTTGCTAAGTCAGTTACCCTGTAATGGCAGGTGAAAACTCACAACCCGCGATAATGCCTTGATTTTTCCTAGAAGAAAGCAACGACTCTATATCTTTAGTGACTACATGTATTCCATAACATACCTTGCATTATTAATCTGTGGTGTAGGTGGTGGAATAGTTGTTTATCGTTGTCGTAGTCTTTAAGGTTGTGTCAACGCGATTGCCCATTCACACAACGCAGCAATGTATTTCGTCTGCCAATTAACCTGATTCAACCGTCAAAGCTTCGTCTATTAAGGATAATCATAAACTGTAATCACAGCAGAGCCCGATCAAATTAAACAGAGGCACTTAAAAACAGGTGAGCGCTACGGCATTAAAGGGCAGCCGTATGACATCCTGATAATATTCCTGCACCGAGTATTGTAAACCGAGTTAAATGATGTAGCCATACAGAGTACTCCGTACACATTTATTAGATATGCTATTTACATGAGCCTGTTTCGACCCATCCTGGGAGTAATGGCAACAATGATGTTATTGAGATATTATAGCGTTTCGGATTCTTGCTGACCATAATAATTCTTGCAACGAAAGTAGGACAAAGTCAAATACGAAGATTATTATACCTCATCATTTAACATTATTCCGGCAAACCACTCGATGTTGGGGAGTAGATGGTCGCCTGGAATCCTCAGACATCAACAAGGGTGGCGTTGCGCTTATCTAAGCGCTCGGTAAACGTTTATCCGACAGGGCACCTGATCCCCGCTCACGTGAGAGTCGCCTCCCGCCCACAACCATTTGTCGAAATTCCCCCAAAATCTTGCCGCGCCCTCAGCCGACGACTCACCATCCACATCACCACCAAGCAAATCATTCACCATGGGTAAAGTTCACGGATCTCTTGCCCGTGCCGGTACGTTGCACTCTCCCGCCTTGTGAAATATTTAATGAAGATGATGTCGCTGACAATATTACAGGCAAGGTCAAGTCTCAGACTCCTAAGGTACGACGACACTGCGAACAAACCCTATCGATCCCGACGACTCCGATGAACTAACCATTTCGCTCTGTAGGTTGAGAAGCAAGAGAAGACCAAGGTCCCCAAGGGCCGTGCTCTCAAGCGCCTCAAGTACACCCGACGATTCGTCAACGTCACCATGACTGGTGGCAAGCGGAAGGTAAACATACACGACGACGCGAATGATGCAAGACAGGCACTGACAAGGAAAATAGATGAACCCCAACCCCGGCTCGTAAACGACTGGTTATGACAGGATTTGCGGAATGGGAGGTTGGCTTGCGGAAACCGTTCACCGATGGTTGCTACTTTCAGCAATGGGAAGATGGATTAGGTCGGGTCGCACGATAGGCTGAGCCCCTTGAACAAAATAAAAAGGAACGGCGAAGAAGCACTACGACTCTACTCGGCGTCCGGTGTCGGTTGTCAAATACAACAACATTTGTTCGCGCCCAACGCACCACTTGCCACGGAATGTGAATTGCTAGCCGTTGTCTTTGAAGCCCGGATATGGCTGCAAAAGTCTTGATAGGCGGAATGGGAGTGATTTGATAATGCCTGCAAACACTGGTTGCGGCGAACCCTGCCAGGTCAGCAATGAGTGAGTCACGTCGACGACATGCTAGTCCAGGGTGTTTGCCTGAGGAAATGTATGACGAACCCCGATCAAATGCCTGTTGATTGAATTGAACCCGAAAGCTCAGTGACGCATCTTTTCAAATTCCAGTACAAATGATCAGTGTTATTCTATCGCCCCAATTAAAACAACTGACACTGTAACTCCAAGGCGTGTCAGATGTATCCAGGCATTTGTGGCCATTGTAGGAATCACGTGATATCGATTTCCATGTCCCAGCTTTGATTATACCCCACGGAGCTTCCCATTACCAAGTCACCACCACGCCTGAACGCGCCTCAGTCATCCGCTTCCCCAGGTTAACCCAATTCTCCCTACAATGGCCGACGTAGAGATGGACGTCGATGTCGACGTTGTCGACGTTGACGCGGCATCTCCCCAGCCCGCCGCGCGCAATGAATCCGACATGCAGACCCATACGAAGGCCACCGCCGTCCGCTCCATCGAGGGCTGGATCATTGTCGTCACGAATGTTCACGAAGAAGCCGACGAGGAAGCTCTACAGGACATATTTGGGGAGTTTGGCGAGATCAAGAATATGCACTTGAACCTTGATCGACGAAGCGGTTACGTTAAAGTGAGCTCGAGGCCTGGTTCTCCAAGATACGGATGGATTGCTGATGTTTGGCAACTCTAGGGATACGCTCTCATTGAATACACTACCCTCGAGGAGGCCCGTGCCGCCATCGACGGTGCGCACGAGACCAAACTTCTCGAACAGACGATCCAGGTCGACTTTGCCTTTGTGCGACCTCCGCCCGGTAAGCCTGGTCGCGGTGGACGTGGCGCAGGCGGCCGAAGAGGGGGAGGTCGAAGCCGGAGTCGAAGTCCCGAGGCTAAGGAGCGGGAGGACCGTGAGGAACGCGAATGATCGGAGCTCGAGTGACAGAAGAACGCACAGGAAAGAAATTCTTGTGATGTGACGCAAGAGCACATGGACAATGAATACAGAGACATGAAAAGCATGCGGAACCGCCGATGTGTCTGACTGCTACGGTCAAGACCATGTCGGTACGTGTAATATTTATAAAAGAGGTATGTCCAACGTTCTTGACTTAGCTCGAGAGTCGGTCTGACAAGCTGGTCTAGATTAAAACATGATCGGGTTATTCTCACAAGGCACGCTGGCTATTGTTTTCACATAACAGGCGGCCGCTTTAGACTACACGAGTAACGACTACGCAGTGAGGCGCTCATTGTGAGTTCGATTATCCTGAAACGGCGTGAAACAGCTTGAGCCCTGCTGCAATTTCTATTTGTGGTTGCATCAGGAAGTATCTTTGGGATGTTCACAACTGAAGCCAGAACAGCAGTAACTATCTGCCATGGCCTTGAAAACAGAAATGTTGGTCATTGGTTACTATTGAAGCCTCTACCTATCATTGTATTGGAATGACCACTTCTCGTCGTGACCTCACAAACCTGACCCTACCCTAGCTCAGGACCAAGTTATTCCAGGCAAGATCTGCTTAAAGCTCGCAAAAGAAAGGACAGACAGAGAATCAATCATTGCGACGCACAGTGTCCCTCCTCGATTCCCCAAGTCGAGGCTCGCCGTCTTTGGCAAGCTTGGGTTTCTTAAAACACCCAGGTAAATGATTCCTTCACAAAGAACCTTGTCGATTGCCTACTTACATTAGCTCCCGTCATAGAGGCTTGATAGTTTGACTCACCTAATGTCAGCGCTTGACGCCCCGATCAACACCTTGAAAGCACCCTCTTCCGCAATCCATCCCGGAATAGCATCGTCATAGTATCCAGCCGCGTACTTATCAATGCTGATGGTAACATGTCGCGTCTCATCAGCCTCGAGAAACACTTTTTCAAATGCCACGAGCTCCTTCTCAGGGCGCGGCAGCCGACTCTTCTCGTCATGGACGTAGAGCTGGACGATCTCAGCACCGGCACGAGAACCAACGTTGGAGATAGCAAGGGTGATCTTTATTTCGCCATCGGCAGTGAGCGTCTTGGCCGAGATCTCGGGACGGCCGTACTCGAAGCTGCTGTAGGAGAGACCGTGGCCAAAGGGGAACAAGGGTGTGATGTTGGCATGATCGTAGTGCCTGTACCCAATGTACAAGCCTTCGCCGTACAAGACCTTGTGGTTCTCGCCAGGCCAGGTATGCCAGGCTGGAGTATGCTCGATGCGCTTGGGGAACGTGGCCTGAAGGTACAGTTAGTAAAGACATCGTCTTCAAGTCCGAAAAACTACTCACCGGGAGCTTGCCGCTGGGGTTCTCGATGCCAAAGAGAACATCAGCGAGGGCGTTCCCTGCCTCCTGTCCCTGATACCAGCCTTGGATTATAACGGGCACCTGGTCAGCCCACGGCATGTGAACCGGACTGCCGGATTGGTTGACTACGACGGTCTGCGGATTTGCCTTGACCACAGCTTCAATGAGCCGATCTTGGCTCCCGCCGACAGGCAGATCCATGGTCTGGCGATCATAACCCTCTGACTCCCACTCAGCGTCTACCCCGACAATGACGACGGCCACGTCGGCCGCTTTAGCTGTCTCGACCGCCTCCTGAATATAGTCGACCCGATCCTGCTCCTTAAAGCCAATACGACAGCCGCCGTATTTGTGCGTGATGCCGAACTGCTTCTGCTTTGAGACGGGGCGGAGTTCGTTGGTCATCTCTACGCGGAGCTCAACCGCCTTGTCCGCCTCCATGTCGACGTCGACAAGGTAGTCAACCGAGCCGTCAAACATGGCCTCCCCCTCTTCGGTCCAGTCCCACAGGTCCAGAACCAGCTTCCCTTCGACAAAGAGCTTCCCTGGACCTACGCTCATGAAGCTGACTGTGTGCTTCCCCGATGTCTTTGCAGTGAGATATGTAGTAGCGATGGCGGACCATTCGGGGCCGACTTGTTTGAGAGGTGCCGAGTCCCAGAGGAAGAGGTCTGTGTTGGTTCTGCGTTGAGTGACCACTGGGCTTCCTTGGAACTTGTCGCCTGCGAACCAGTCGATGTTGACTCCAGGCTTGCCTGACTTGTCTGTGCAGTAGTCCGATGCTACTGGCAGCCACTTATGGATGTGACAGCCTTGAGCGAAACTCACCTCTTGCTGTGCTACCTTGCGGATGCTTTCGAGAGGAATCGTGTTGTAGTATGGGTTTAAGCTGGCGCTTCCACCACCACCGGCAATAGCACGATTGGCATTCGGCCCAATGACGGCAACCTTGGTCTTCAGGGGGCAAAGCGGTAGGATGCTGTCGTCGTTTTTGAGGAGTGTGAGTCCTTCATGGCCGGCAGCTCGGATCAGTTTCCTCGTCTCTTCTCGATCGTCTTCGCGCTCGGGTTTCTCTGGAGACATGTCGTCTCCCTTGAGTCGCTCTACCAAGGTAAGTACGTTTTCCACAGCTTGATCGATCTCTTCCATCTTTATCAACCCTTCGTTGGCCGACGTGACCAGCTTCTCTAGTCGCCATTTTGCGGAATATGGGAACTCAATGTCGCAGCCAGCTTGTACGGACTCGATAGATGAGTTGACACCGCCCCAATCTGAGACTACGGTCCTGCGAGAAGTCAGTTGTGTAGTTGATGTAGCCACTGGCTGTTGAGAATTACCCATCGTAGCTCCATTCTCCACGCAGGATATCCTTTAGAGTGTGTTTGTTCATGTCTGCATGAATGCCGTTGACGAGGTTGTACGAGGTCATGACAGCCCAGGGATTTGCCTCTCGGATGGCAATCTCAAATGGACGAAGATATAGTTCGCGAAGAGTTCTTTCGGTGACAAGCGAGTCTATTGTCAGTCTGTTGGTCTCCTGCTCGTTGCCGACAAAATCTGTTGAATGATCAGCATACCCAATACACAGCGCTCAATGTCCCAGTTTACGCTTGATAGTAGCCGCCACTCTGTTATCCTGAAGGCCCTTGATGTACTGAGCAGCCAGTTTTCCGGTGAGAAGAGGATCCTCGGAGAACGACTCAAAGTTGCGTCCGCCAAGCGGATGACGATGCATGCAGACAGTGGGAGCGAGGAGCATCTCGGCTGATCTTGCTCGTGCCTCGAGGGCGAGATGTTGTCCCACCTCATACAGAAGACCTTTGTTCCAAGTAGCTGCAAGTGAGATACCGCAGGGAAACAGAGCAGCCTGTGGTGCTTAGTGTTTATGGAGAGAAACGTGCGCTCGCCAACTGACCTTTGTGCCGCCAACAAAAACCCCCCCGCGCGCGCCATTAGGCCCATCAGTTGTCTTGATAGAAGGAATGCCTTTCTCGGGAATGGATTTCGTCCTCCAAAAGTCGGCGGCGGTAAGCAAAGAGACCTGATAAGTCAGAGTATGCCCAAGATGGTTGAGATTCAAGCCATGCCTTGTCTTTCAAGTTTAGTTTCGACAACTTTTCCTTTGCTGCAGATCGAGTATCGCGCATGAGCTTGTTCTTTTGCTGAGGACTGCAGGGCGGAGAGAACTCCGTGTCTGGGGTGGAAGGGGCGTTAGAGTCGTTCATTTTGCTCGAGATGCTAGTTGAAAGATAAGAAATGCAGAGTGGTCAATATTGCATATAGCCTTGTATCTCGGCTTGGTCTCACGGTCGATGCTCAGAGAATAGAGCCCACCAGGTCTATCTTTGGTCGATTAGAGGGGGGACCGTTGTCAAGCCGATGCTTATCGCCCACCAGGAATTACTCGTGCAAGGGTGGTAAAAGAGAGGTAGCATAAAGAGGCAGAGTACCAACTTATACGGACGGGGGAAGAGTGAGTAATAGCACTGCAGATTTGATGGTCGGCTGTTGTTCAAGTGATACAAGATAACGCAACGCGACTAGGCCTCAACTTCCTCCACTGGGGAAGGTAAAGCTGCAAAAGATCATCAGCTAAGGGGAAATACGATCTGTTCACCTGATGAAACAGGGACAAGGGGCCTTTCAGTTTGCCTCTTAGCAGCCTTAACTCCTAAAACAGTACTACGATGAGAAGCGACAACCTATGGAAGAGGATGTAAAGCCTCGGCTAGTAAGCCACAGACCCAGGGATGCACAGAGGAGTGGAGAAAGGTGCTGGAAGTTGTACTAGAGACGTGGAAGAAATGCAACTCTCTGCAGCTGATGAGCATGGCTAGTGCAGATCGAGGGTATAATGACCTCGGTATAGTCGGACCGCGAGAGCGGCCATGGCTACCCGGGGATCAAGACATTCCTACCTAGAAGTCAGTCTCGCAGGTTTCATGAGAGATAAGCACACGTGCTAAGAGAGGCTTACAAGCCGAGATGATTAGTCTACATGTGAGTTTTTCAAGATTTGATGTGAAACGTTAAGAAGTGAGGCGGCTGTTTATGTGCCACGTTGTGCGCCCTTTAACGGTGGTCAGCTCGGAGATCCCCTGGTACCGACAAATTGGAAACACTTGTGAAGACGTTTCATGGCTTGGCGATGGACCAGAGAAGTAACTAATATGATCTCGTACTGTTCCAGCTTTTCAGCAGCAGCTGATAAGAGTCCGGCAGGCAGCGGGAGAGCTGGCATGAAATCATGATGCCGCAATCGATACAAGGTGTGTGCGGCCCTTCGGCCCGGAATTCCCCTCGTCGGCCGGCGGGGCCGGGTCACGCGAGAGCCGGAGCTCCGGTACCTTGGACGACTGGGGTGTGGAGGCTGGGCTCCGGCTCAACGACGGAGACTCCGCTGGCTGGGACTGCAGTTGTTAGTGCCTGGATATGGCTCATGAATAACTAGGCTGGGGATTGAATACGATTTAGAAGCGAGTAGAGGACTCTTTCAAAACCGAGGCACAGCTAGGGAGGTGGTAGCTAGCTCTTCGCTACGTGGTTTTAGACAACTACTCAAAGACAAGATTGAAAGAACTTGATTAGAATAGCTGGCAGAACTGATAGGGGGCCACTGCTGGTACCATACAAAGGACCATTGATAACATACGATACTATTGGATTGTTAATTGCATCTTCCACTTTTTGCTATGCCGGCAAGCAATTGAGCTACTCCTGCATAACTTATGATGAAAAGATGAGAGGTGGCGCCTGTTCTGTGGTCGTTGTAAGCGTGCGAATCGGCGTAGGGGTTACGGGAACGTCAACCGGTGTAGAGTGATCCATGGGTATACCGACAGATACCGAGTGAGTTGTGGGCGAGTCAAGAGGAGACGAGCGAATCGAGGCCTCTGCATAACTTGAAGTGAGTGTCGAGGTGGTTGTCTCATCGTTACTTGAACACTGGAAACACTCAAACTCATATACCACACCCTCACTCCAAGTCCTCGTAGAATGAGCTCATGGATACCTTGATATCTTGTCAATGATAAGAACCATCAGGTTGACTGGTGGTCATCTCTAATAACTGTTATTGCTCATTGTAGGCGCAGTCGGGAACGAACTCCTCCTTGGTCTCATAAGTGCCGTCAACGACGCAAGCCGCAAATCTGCCAAGAGCCCCGTGCCTTCCACAGACCGTTCCTTTGGCGAGTATAGCACGCAATGTGCATGTCTCGACTGGAAGATTCGTTGTGGTAGTAGCATCATCCGAAGTTGTCAACACGCAAGATACCTCGGGAGGATCGGGCCTGAATGGCCTGCACGTATCATTGCAGCCTCGCGTCCACCATTGTGTCTCATAGTCCAATACCAGAAACGAACACAGGGTTTGGCTCGGAATGTCTCATTATGCAGGCGAGGCCATAAGTCGGACCGTGATAAAGCCACCAGTGAGTGCATTCATCGCAATGTTCACCGCAGACCTCACCGGCTGCAGACCTGCTCACTCTGCCTACACGACGTAATGCGGCAAAAGTACTAGATACATCTATGGCGTCGTTACCACGTCAAAGATGTCTTGGATGGACGATGGTGTTGCGGGTGGAGGAGGTTGGGCGGCGTATTCGGAACGCTCAAGGCTCGCTTGTAGTAGATGGTTGTCTTGGTGTGGTCCACAATGAAGGGAACTTTGGTGTTCTAAACTCTGCAGTTGGCTTGGTTTCTTTCGGATACTTGAAGTATATGTAATAAGTGCATTCGGCTTGCGGTATACACAACCGCCCACAGTCCTCGATCGAACGAATGTCGTTACCGAGCAGAGGGAGGGCGGTAACCCGGCTATCAAAGTAGCCCGAATTAGCGCAAGGGACTTTTGAAGCATATATCGTCTTAGAAGTAGACGTTGGTAATGTAGGAGTCGCTATCCTTGGAGCCCCAAAAGGGGCCGAAACACTCGTCGACAGTGAGCTTTAGGTGTCGTTTGGCTGTGTCCTGACGGTCAGTTTCGGTTTGACTCTAGAATCTCAACTACAGTATGTTCACTTGGAACTGAGAAAAGTTGTCTATATTTATTGATTTAGTTGGTGACTGCAACCGAGTCTACATGAAGTTCTCATCTGTCTGTTTATTGAATCAATTAGGCATATAGCAAGAAGTGGTCATTGGAATCTGGCACTAACTTGCAAGCAGCTTACCAATAGATGTCCACGGGATAGCTAGTACTTTTTAGTCTAAGTCCCAAAGAAATATAGTTAAAATAACAAAAAGACCACAAGAGAAACCCTCATATTTAACAAATGCTGAGAGCCAAAGATAAAAGGCTTCCGCTTGGGAGAGGCCGGCTCGGGGCTCGTCGCCGTCGGGCTTCCGGTCTTAGTGATCCCCGACATCCGCCCTTGACTGATTGCCCGCCGATGTCCAGGAATAACCAATATTTGAACGGCAAACCTAGACATTTCAGAAACCTTGACCTTTTATGCATCATCATCATGTGAACAGGTGGCATCTCCACGTCAGTGGTTAACAGTACTCGATCTCCTGTAGCATCCCACAGCAGACACGAGACAATGCTTCGCTCGCGGCGGTTAAGCTCGGAATACTCCCTCCAGGACCTCACCATCCGTCCCCGAAGCCACCACCAGCACAGTCGCAATCCCCCGGCTGACAGCGCTGAATCCCCGCCCCGACGCGGCTCAGCAGCCGACGGTGACCGGGACCAGGGCCCTCCGGAGCCGCGTGGAGAAGGGTCCGCCGTCCCGCAGGCCGACAGACCCGGCGATACGACGGGTCCGGTCGGGTTCTGGGCGACTCATGTTAGCTGTCAGGTTGACTTTTCAGCCGCGCGGGATCATCTGGGTATGTGGTACTTGTGTGTCTATGCTGCCTGTCCCCAGCTCGAGTGAGATGGGAGAAGAAGAGTAGGTTTCCATGGTTACCTCGAGATGGCACGTCACATCCAGGGCTTATGGTGTTTTACCACACAATACAACCGCCGCTGGATTGCAAACTCAATAGCCGCAGCTGCTAATATGTTCACTTCACAGCAAACGAACGGACCTTTCTGGGCTACTTGCGGACATCCATGATGATGTCCATGGTCGGCACCATGGTTGCCCAGCTCTTCACCATCAACCACTCCTCCTCCCACGGCACCGGCCTTGGCTATTTCGCAGCTGGCAAGCCTTTGGCCATCACCTGCTACGCGTTCTCTATAGGGACGATCCTACTCGGAGCCATTCGTAGCTGGAGACACCAGCATACCATGCTCAACGGAAAAGCCTTGGCCGGCGGCTTTGAAATCCATTGCCTTGGCATCTGTTGTATTCTAGTATGCAGCCTGATACATTTGCGAGACTAGACTGACTCTTTTAGTTACTCCTTGTGTTTTTCGGGTTTCTCCTCGCCATTGATGTGGTGAAAGAGACATCTCCCCAGCCCACTCATATCACTTGAGCAGTTAAGCAAACCAGATAGTGTGAGGCTGCAGTTATTGCACTGGATTTAGTATATCTATTCTATTGAATGCAAAATTGACTAAATGATAGAGTTGGGACATCAACAAGTTTCGGCACGACAAAACAGCAAGTTCACATGACACCTCCAACGAGCACAACCAATATACAAGCAGACAACCCCCAGCAAGAGATTCCATACCACTCGCCAGCCCACCTGGTTAGGCCATCTTCTGCTATTCCTATTCCTTCCTCCTCCTCATCTTCATCTCTCTGTGCTGCCGTGGCTTGACAGCAGTTTTACCGGCTGCCCTGGCTAAATGTCAACCATGAACCGCGCACACGGGAACAAAGAAACATACCTGGCGCACTGCAAAGCGTCTTGGAGGTTAATGGGCTCTTCTTGCTCCGTTTCAGAGACTTCACGAGCTACGAGACGACAAGGTACAGGGGCCGGGAACGCAGAGAGCGACAGGTCCGAGATGGCCGAGTCGGAACTCAGAGTTATGTTCTCGTCTGGCTCGATGAAGGGGCCGGTAGCGATAGGAGGACGAGCAGCAGACTTGGACTGGGGGAGGACAGGTTGCACCTTGGGAGCGCTAGGCACCTCGTCGCGATGAGGAAAAAAGTCAAGGTTCTCATCAATCATCTCCCAGCTGGAAGTGTCTGAGGGTGACATTTCGGACGCGATGCCTTCCGGCTCACAAGTCTGACTGGCCTTGGAGACCGCATGCACTGATGCAGCGGCATCCAGGTTCAGCAACCTCATCTCGTGTCGCTCCTCGGACTGAAGATAGGCCTCCATCTGAGTTACTGCCAACGGCGAGGAAGACAGAGTAGGGTCCGATGGAAGCAAGGGGCAAGTACTCTCTGGAGTTGTACCCCGTGACTTATTGAGGGATCGGAGCTCGTGAGGATGCAAGGGAAGAAGAGGTGATTTGGCCGGGTCATATATGCCGGCTGTCAAGCTGTCTCTATGCTCCTGGCCAGCTAGGGGAGCTTGTCTAGAAAGATATTGGTCAGTATTCTATCATTTCTGATCAAGGTCTGGCCGAGGAGATACCTCTTTCTTGGAAAGAAAAGCCCGTCTTCGAGACTGATGCTGCTATCACGCCTGGCAGTCTTGCGGCCCTGGGGTAGCGAGGGGAGCGAGCCGTCAATGCCAGAGAGGGGGTTCATGATAGCAATGCTTGATGATCGTAGGAAAGGGGAGTTTGAAGAAGGAGTAGCTGGAGGAGGGACAAGCTAGATATACGGTCTCTGACTGCCCTCCCTCGATACCGACAGCGAGGAACAGGAACCGGCCACTATAGAATGCATCTTTCAGACATACCCGAGCGTCTGGTCCGGTACTGCAAACCCTCAGACTCGCGCAATCTCTCCTCCTCTCTCCTGCAGATGCAAGGCAACCGCAAGGCAACGCCCACTTAGACCCAACAGTCCGGGCCCCGTCATCTCGTCGACTCGGAAGCGCATCCGCCCCGAGCTGGCACCTCTAAGCGACAGGGTGGCTTGTTCTTGGCGAAGCACTGATGTGGGGACGGCCGACCACTGTCTTGGTGTTTACCTTGGGGATAGAATAGATGTGCCGGCCCCAACCATGCAAATGGCAACGAGAGTGGTTCGCCAGGTCCCAGACCGCCGGGTCTTAGCTGTGCTTCGGGTAACGTCAAAGCCTTGTCTCCATCTGGCGGGTGATCTGCAGAAGCGAGGAACGGGACCACCCAGTCTGGCGGATACGAGCGAGATGAATCTGCCACGAAGCTCAGAGCCGGAACTACGTAACTAGCGAGGCATACTCGAGATACCCCAACTACTCTCTTGTTACCTACTGGAAAGGCCCAGAGATGGACGGGGATAAATAAGAGACAACATTGAGTGACTACCATAACCTGTCGGTAAAAGGGGGCACCGATGGCCTGGTAAGGCGTATCTCACCCGTCGACGATCGACCAACTCGCATAGTCCAGCTGTCAATGACGTGCCAAAAGGGACCTTTGAAAACACAAAACATCAGCTGTTCTCACATTGCTTTTCCACCAAGGCTCCATCAACATGATTCTTCACCAAACCCATGTTTCACTCCTGGTTCGTGCAGTACTAGTCGTGTTCGGCTTGAACAAAGCTGCAAGGCGATTATCCATCCATGTCTATTTCACGCTCCGCTCGACCTTGTTCAATCCCTGTCTCTGTGGCAGGCCTCAAAACTAATACATACCCCTGGCTGGCTACAGCCCACCCCGGCTGCTTCAACAGTCTGCTGCTAGAAGCATTCCCCAAGCCACTATCCCCCATTGTCGGGTCCTGTCTTACCTCGTAAGCTTCTAGCGCTGGGACTTGTTGAGTATAGCTTTCAATTGTCGAGCCTGGTTTATCAGAGACGTAATGGCAAGAAGCAACATCGTCCCAATAAACACAGCAGTGAGCGTAGTCAACCACTCAAGTCCCGTGTTATCATTATATGCCCTTATGCATCAAGTATACCGCTGTTCCATTTTCTATCTGACAGTCAAACCCATACTATAAATCCCCATGTCCAACCGCCGTGAAAACGCCCGAAATGCCCCAGTATAGTTCTGCTGAAAATGAAAGGCTATCCTTTGTCAAAAGTCTGAAAGAATAACGCCGCATAATGCTTCTACTCTTTTGTATATACAAACGCGCCCGTGTTTCCATTACAGCTCGTTCCGGTCGATATCCGGCAGCTTGAGCGTCCACCATCGCGGTCCAACAGGGAGACCGACCCACGCTCGGTATAGGCGGGAAAGCTCCGATTTGAACACGTGCCAGCTGCAAAACATTAGTCGGCTGTTGCGCTTTACACGGATATGAGAAACTTACAGCGCCTTGGGAGTGCGGAGCCAGCTCCAGATGACGACCTTCATGGCGGCACGGCAATGATCGAGCTCAAACTTGAAGCGGCCCCAGACCGAGTCCTCAGTGGGGCCCCGTTGCCGGAGCTCAATAAACTCCCTCATGGCTTCATCCATTTGGTCGTCGTGCTGCGTCTCAGACTTGGCCTTGACCTCGAGCTCATCCTCCTCAAACATCTGCTCGAGCTCCTCACCGGCAAGCTTCTCTTCCATACGCTGGCGGAACCGGCCAATGTTGGCCATGGAGCTGCTGATTCGGGCGTAAGTGTTGAACAAGGCAACGATCTCAGTGCGCTTGAGGATCGGGATGTCTTGGCTGTCGTTGTCTAGCTCGAAAAGAATCTTGAGGGCGGTTCCGTAACCGGCAGTCTGGAGCTTGCCCCAGAGACGGCACTTGTCGCAGCCAACACAGTCCATGAGGCGGCTGACGTTGCGGAATCGGTTGCGGAAGTCCTCTTTCAGCGAAGGGCCCTCGCCATTAACAAACATGAGGCTCTCATCGAAGATCTGGGGAACACTGGCGGCTTTCTCTGTAACCTCGAGGACCTTGGCGCGGGTGGCTGCATCCTCTGAAGGGTCACCAGTACAAAAGGTGTAGTCTTGGGTCTGCAGATAGGGGCCGAGCTTGGCAATGGCGCGGGTCATGATGGCGTAGTTGAAGTAGACATTGCTAATACGATCCGGGAACTTGTGAAGTCGGTGTTCGTAGCAGGCCAGGTTCGGCTGCCACTCGCCTGTGGTCTGGTTGAGAAAGTTCCAGCAGAGATGGGTGCTGATGCTGGCGTGCAATCCCGACATGACGCGGTAAAATACTCGCTTCTCGAGACATTCGTCATCAGCCTCCAAGCCAGTGTTTGCGACAAAAGGAGTGTTGGGGTTCTGCTGGCGGCGCTCCTCAAGCTGAGCTTGACGGCCAGCTGCATCGAGAATCTGCTTAAAGTCTTGGGCGGCCGGTCCATGCTGCCACTGAGATTGGCCGAGATTGGCAGACTTGGGAAACGAGCTCTTTTGGAAGCAGTTCTCGCGATAGACGGCGTCCCAGACCTGCTTGGCGCCGTCGCCTGCGTATCCAGTGAATCGCTCCGGGTTGCGGACCAAGCTCACGTAGTCGCCCTTTGAACCAGCGCTTTCGTCCTCGGGGACGCAATAGTCTCGGTCGTCGCATTCGTCGTCGTACTCGAAGACACAGCTCTCGCCGACATCTTCACCCAGCTTGCCCTGGAGCGGGCGGTCGGGGTGCTGGTGCTGGGCTTTCTTTCCGGGATGTTGCGCACGAGGGCCCTCGAGCTTGCTCAGTTCATGGGCGCGCCACACCTCAGGGATATCTTCTTCGTTATCAAGAGTTTCGACAGCACATCCAATGTTTCCGCACATCCCATTTTCGTCATTCCAGAAGGGACATGATTTGTGGAAAAGGTTCACTCGGTAGTGAGAGAAGAAGTCGGTGTTTTGCGTAAGGTCGTCGATAGCGGGTTTGACTTGGAAATTGAGCTTGTCGAGGGTCGCGTACGAGGCGCATGCGTCGTCTACGATGGACTTGGGCGAAATCTGTGAGAAGAAAGTCAACAAATGCAAATTTCAAGTTGGCGTTTCGTTATAAGAGCGATTCGAGGCGAACGCGAATAAGAGAATACAGTGACAAGCTGACTTACATGACAGCTCTCGTCAGTGCCCTCGCAAGAGCCAGGCGTGCCCCAGAGGGTGAAGACTGAGAGGTAGAAGAGCCTACTAGCAGACTTCATGACTGCTGCGAACTTGACAGACTCAACGTTTGAGTCAATGCAGACTGCGGAAGCGGAAGCGAGCGGGAGGCGGTTGTTGACGATGTGTACGTTCTACGCCGTTGTGAAGCGAAAGAGGGGTGCAATATCGTATATAACTAGAACGTTACAAAGATAACGAATCGCCAGCGAGTGAAGGCGACGCAAAAGAAAGACGACGAGTTCTCTTTTAAAAGTGTTGTTGAAGAGGAAGAAGAGAAGAAGCGACGTATGAGGCAAGGTAAGTGGGTTAACAAGGTCGGCGGGAGGCGATGGACACCTTTCCGGATTGGGCAAGGCGCGCTCGAGTGTCGAACGGTATTTTGAACCTTTTAATTCCGACAAGATTCATTCATAAACAGGACAAGTTGAATAATAGAGATAGCACACAGATAGATGGGAGATGAAACAGGATAATTTAAGAGTAAAGTCCTCGCGTGGTGAGGATTTAAGCCACGTAACGTAAGGAGTATCACCCCTAAAGAAGCCACGCTGGCTGTAGATGGCAAAGATGCTCCGAGTTCCGTCCCCGGACAAATTCGAGGCGAAGCACTTGGTCTCGAATGCGACGATCCCCCGGGGTTATTCTTACATGCAGTAAGTTACTCCGTAACTACAAGATAGAAATAGACATGATGCATGCACTCAAGACTCGATTTCTTTTTCCAAAGCATAATTCCTTGATTGAGGCCCAGAAACAGCAACAGAAAGGCAAACGCTTCTTCAAACACAACAAAGAAACCGATATTCTTGCCAGCCAGGAAAGCGGGATATCCGTATTGCATACACCATATCAGAGTTGAGATGTGTCCACAACCAGTAAGCGGCAACTGGCAATTACAAAGCAGTCCTGATTTGAAAGCAGGCATCAATCGCCAAATCGTCTCAGGGGATGAGAAAAAGCGTAAAATCAGACCATGGAGCACGCCGAGACAAGCTACAGATCAGCACAGGATCATCTGTCACAGCAGGGGGCCCAGAAACAACAGTGCTCTAAGCTTAACTATAGTTATACGTATTTACACTTGGCTGAGCTCGAAAGACACAACTCATCTCGCCTGGGAATGTTCCTACCACAAGCCTGAAAAGATATATCCATCTCTGTGTGGATTCTGAGTCAGCGACTCTCGGCCAGAAATGACCACAGTCTCAGAGTCGAAAGATGCGGCGTGGCTACAACTATGGCTCTGGAGTCAGCTTCAGCTTGGTTAGCTCGCGGTTGTGGGAAGTCCACACTTTTGTTTCTTAATAGCCAACTACTCCGTACGGAGTACGGAGTAGTTCTCGACAATTCATCGGAGTAGTAACGTTAGGTTTTGCAGGTAGAACATGTGTACTTGTCGCCTTCATGCACGTAGTTTACTATAAATCGGCATACACCTTCGTTCAACTCACATAACCCAAATTCTTATTCCCAATGTCGATATATTACACATAACTACACCTCATAGTCTCGCTCTGTGCTATGCAATACCACATGCTATAGTCTACCAGATCTCATCTTGTACCCCAGTTTCTTATCCTCTGTAGCTCAATCCCCATTTTCTTGGGTCCTTTCCACTCACTCAAGACAGCCCATTCGTTCCTCGCGCACTCAAGGTAAAGGCCGACATCACCAGCCGAGTCTGTTCTCCCTTCAACTCCAGTTCTTCAGCCAACATAAATGGCCTGCGCGCCCAATGGCTTCATCTTCGTCCAGCCCAGCCAGAATGCAACGCAACTAGCTCCAGTGGAAATGCATGGCTGCCCCGCCGGGTTCCAAATCAGAGACAACAGAAAGAATAATAATTAGAAACCCAGAAAAAAAAACACTCTTCAAAAACCCAGGCAAACACCGGGGCCCGATCCGGATCGTTCTAGATCCAACGTCGTATCAATGGTTGTCTCCCCATGTCTATTATTGCCTTAGGCCAGAGCGGCTCAAACTTGCGACTCCATAATCGAGTCATCCCGGCCCTGTCGCACCCCCGCTCTGGACTCTGCCACCTGGACAACCATCTGTGGTCTATGCGTCATGCACAAAACACTGGCCCGAGAGGCTGGTAAGTGAGCGATTCGCTTGGTCTCCCATGACAAGGGTGTGGCATTAACGGTATTAACGAGGTGAAAGGCGACCATCGTCACTCAATGGGACGTTGCGAGCGTATTGAACCAACAAAGTCTCTTTTTGCTTCTCTTTTGTATCTTTAACGTGTAGACCGTGAAATCGTGAGACGACGTGGGGACCTCTGTCCGAGCTCTGAGTATGGCGCCGACTGAAGGGCGCGTTGAAGTACATATGTATGGTACATTGAGGGAAATTTGAGTCGTGTACGAGTTAAGTCGATTACTGGGGTGGCTGGAAGTTGAGTGGTCGCCTAGAGAGTGCATGTTAATGAATGCGAAGAACGAACAGCCAGAGAAAAAGCGGGAGAATAAGGGTGGAGGAAACTCGGCAACTTACTTGAACAAGAGGATGTGAGGCTCTGGCTCGTGAACTTCGTAGTGCTCCCATCCTAGACTCTACACCAGCTTGTCAGTCTCACAATTGCTCTCAATAGTGTTACTCTTTTTCTTGAGCCGGGAACGTTGGGTGGCTAGCGAGGAGAGGGGATGTCGTACCTGGGTGATGCCAAGAGCTCGCCATTCATCCTCCCATAGAAGTTTGAGAGTTCCATGGGCCGAGTCATGATAATCCTTCGGAATGGCCTTGAGCATGGCTTTGGGGAGCTGGACATGACGGTATTCGTATTCACTGTCCGAATACCGGGCAGAGTAGTGGATGGAGTCGATGAACTCTTCTACCCGGGCACGCTCCGAGTCTGTGAGAGGGCGCGGCGACCTATTCCGGCGGGTCGTGTCAATATCCATGGGCATTTTGGCGTATGAGGGTCCAGGTGTTGTTGTTGAGAGTTGGTGAGTGGATAGCTCCAGATTTCGAGGATGCGGGGAGAGGGTTCGGGAGCTCGGTCGATCGATCGGTGAAGACGAGTCAATAGCAGAGTCTGTTTGTACAGTGCCTTGCCAATGCCTCGAGTGCTTGATTATGAAGCTGTTTCACGCGTGCTGCCGTCGTTTTTGCGTCCACTCTGGCTTCGAAGGTTGAGGTGGAGGGACGAGACGTTTTTAAGAAGCTTTTGTAGAAGTCACGCGAGATCGGCAGTTGGTTTGTTACAGCACGAGGCTGGGTTCCCGAAGGCGGTCAAAGATGTCCCGGGGGTAGGACGAGGACGAGGACGAGGGTTGTTTGCTGGGCCCGGTCGGTCTTGTTCGCCCAGACGAGGGGGAGGGAAAACCGGTGCGAACAACAACAAGAGCTTGCGCCGAGGGGAACAGGGCTTGTTATCGAGACACGCGCCCAGGGCACAAGAAAAAGATGATCAGTTTATAACGAAAGCCCGTCAATGCGGTAGTAGCCGTTGTATGCAGAAGCGCGAGAGTCGAAAGACGGGAAGAAGACGAAGTGAGGAGAAGAAGAAGAAAGGTAGAGGGAGGAGGGAAAATAAAAGATTTGGGCGGTGATGGTGTTGACGGCGGGTTTTGCAACAAAAATGGTAGCAACGGCGCGGGCGTTAGGTTGTTTGGGGTGGGAGGTACCTTCCAGCTGGTGAGCGGGGTGCGAAAGTGTGTGTGGAAAGATGGAGACGAAAAGTAAACAAATGGGTTATGCACATGTAATTTCATGGCAAAACAGCAACGGGTGGTTCCCACGGGCCATATGTGTACATATTTACAGCCATTAAATCATGTTTTACTGCAAGAACTCATGTAAATAGAATACCTTTTTGAGTAGCTCGCAGAGCCATGTTGTTTATCTTCCCTGTTAACGGCGAAAGCCAGCCATAGTCGTCGATATTGGATACCCCCAAACATAGCCACCACAATGTCTCTTATCGAAGACATGCAAACCCAATGGACAGTTTGCCAAGAGAGAGTTAACGTAAAAAGAACTGGCTTCATATTAAACTCCTTTTCTCTCAATGTATACCTTGGCCAAGCGGAAACCCCTCTTGTCACTTCCCAGCCACGACTTGATCGACATTCTCTAGCCGGTTGTTGGCCCTGGTTGCAACGGCCGAGTTGCTTTCCTAATGACAGGGATACTACAGGGAGTAAAGTACATAACTACTACTAGGTAACCGACCGTTGAACGGTTAGTTACCACAAGCCACTCCCTACGTATCTCAATGTCCGTGCGTGCTCTCTGGGAGCCATTCATAAGGATAGACTGGATAACTGCTCTTGACTCTTTCTACGAGTCTCCTGTCCACTAGGTTAACCCTGGATCGACAGCTAGGGTCCATGTACTCCGTACGTAGCATTCTTTCGCTTCTCTACCTGTCTGAGGCCGTTGGAATCAAAGCACGTGGCGTCCACACTTGTCTCAGCATCAAGTGACGCTTCCCAACTTATGGCGATAGCTTCACCAGGCACCACCAAAAGTCAACCCGCGCATTTATAGCATAGGAATTGCTTCTAGATGCCGCCACTTCTCCTCTCCTTCTCAGCTTCTACAATATAAGTCCATCTCCCGGGAAAAGCATATATCGCGTCATGAAATGAGAATGATATCACGTCTCGAGTTTCATTCGATTACCATTGCTTTTGTACTGCCGTGTTTTTCTTTTCCACCTGAGCCGAACCCACCAGCAATTATGCTTAGCTCCGTGCATCGCTGCCCGGCCCCTCACGGCACCCACAGAAACCCGAGTTGCATGTCTATCAACTGAATCACTTTTGCGCTTGGCTTGAGATGAGCACGGGGCCACGCGAACATATATCCACATAGAACGGACTACGGAGTACATACATGCGACGACCGACATGTATCAGCCGAGTGTTTCGAAATGACATACACTACAGAAGCCTGCCTACCTGCCATCCGTTCATTTTGACCGGCCATTGTCATGACTTCAAGAATAGTGCAGAGCCTGAAGATGGGTCCACGCCACGGCCTGCTTCTCTCAAAGCAATGTGGTGAATAGCATTCCCAATCTTGGTCTTGATGCCTGTCACGGTAATCTCCCAGTTCCTGATGTCGGCGTACTTGGTCTGCTTGAATAATTGTAACCTCTTGAGAGATGCTTCCACCTCAGGCACATCAAATGACCACCCGATGGATATGTGAAACGCAGCGCCCACAGGTCCGGTGTCGTTGGTGTTGCGCTGATACAAAGCAGGCTGGCCAAAATGGATTGCAATGGCGTTGCTTCTCGTCAGGAGATCCGTGAGCTCGGGATTGAGAGGCCTTGCGGCATCTTCAGTGTCAGATGCAGCTTTCTTTGCCACGCTGGCAACGCGTAGAATTAGAAACGTGCGATTCGAGTCTGGCGACCTGTACCACGCTAATCCCTGCGGTTGGACCACAAAGGGAGCGATGCCACTGCTGTTAACAGATCGAGTGATCTTATCCAGGAATTCGTCCTTGTCTCTCGTAGTAAGAGATATTGGTCGTGATAGGCTAATATGTAGCGGTAGAGGTGATCCTAGATCGCTGGTTAAGAAATTGCGAAGCTTGACCTCTCCCGATAATTGCCCCTCAATATCCGCCAGCAATTTCACCAATAGGGCATGCTGAGTAGTTGAAGGGTGCCCTGGGGGAGTATGTTAATATCACTCTGGAGCTTGTGCCTATTAACTTACACTCGATATAGACGTGACTTGGCCAATTGCCGACAACATGGGGAACCTGGCGCTTGCGACCTTGGTGCAGGCTCGGGTCGTCAACGACACTTTGGCGGACAGTAGACGCGTAGAGGTCGTGGAAGGTATCAGGCAACGGGGGCATGGAAGAAGTCTGGGTATCTCTCGCTTGAGTATGGGTGTCGGCGCCGGTAGCTGAGATGCTCGGGGTGCCGTCTGTAGGTTCCGAGATCCGGAAAGGGTGGGCCGCCGCACCGTCCACTCCCTTCCGACGACGCTTGACGCAGCGAGATTCGGAGTCGGAACCGCCCTCGTCGGATGAAGAGTAGTCAACAAGGGCCATATCGGCTTGGGAATCTGTGCAACCAAGCTCTTCAATCCCTTTGTAGAATTGGACGCAGATCAGCCTCCGAGGTCGAGTTCAAAATTTGTGTCTGAAACGCGAGATCATTGAGTAGGTATCTACCATTCCCGTGGAAGATGGCTCCTGTGGGCAGACGCGTTCTAACGACCCATAACTAGAAGGGGTGGTCGTTCATTATCATTTGTTCAAGAGCGCGGGGGCGGTGTGTGGGCGAACAGTGCGGACGCCATCATTTGGTAGCATATTTTCACAAACCAAAGGGTTCGTGATGACCTTGAACTACATATACAAAATCATGGCGCCTTAAACAGTTGGTTGCTATGTTATAATAGTCATAAAAATGATGCTGTCGTCAGAAGCAATCACTTTGGCTCTAACTAATAACCGATATGCATGATCTAGAAGTCAGTAAGTTACAGCGCCCAAAACCACATGCCGTTGATGCCTTACCACGTCTCAGACTGTTGGTAGGCCTCCATGGCAATTAGATGTAACCGCTTGCCAGCTCTCGTGTTATACGAGCAGGAAAACATCATCAAGAGAGAACATCAAACTGGGTCTTAAAGGCACAAGTTCAACATGAGCGCCACACGCCGGGTAGCAGGAAGCCCAGACTAGCTACTTTGATCATTGGGACTATCTCCAAAAAGCCCAGCAAAATATACAACCTACTAGATTCGCTGGAGCAGATCACTGAGGCATGTTTATATATATTCCTATCCACTGATAAACTAGTTTAGTTAGCTATAGATATAATAAGGGTTTAGGTATAAGATAGCCCTACTCCTAATTTTATATATTAGGAAGTCCTATACTAAAAGCAGATATGTTTTAATAAATAATCTATATCTAGGCCTTAGTCTTATCCTCCACTCTATGAGAGACCCTAACTCTATCAGTAAGATCTCACATCATTGTACATATCAACCCGTAGGGTAGCATTTCAGCATCACTGCTGATCATTTGCTTCACCAAACATAACATCAGCTTTGTCCCAACAAAATTCACTTATCAACAGCAGGCACTCATTGCTGTCTCAGCTATCTGTCATCAGCTAGCAAAACGATATTGTAGAGTGATTGTATCAGCGTTATGTCGTGTCCTGTCTTCTCATTTATCTGAGGGCTTCAGCCTACCACACCTGTTCTGGAGGCCTTAGCCTGGGATCCTGAGGCCCGGAAAGCCGGGGAGAGCCCCAGTTAACAGGTCCCTACCAGCAGTAGCGAGCAGTAGGCTAGACTAGACCGTTTGGCGGCAGGGTTCCGTGTCTAGGGCCTATTTTTGTGATGTCAGGTGACAGACAATTGGGTGACTGGTGGTGACCTGCGAGTCGACCCGAGTTGTTCGTTTCCGGCAGTTAATTACTGTAGTTAGTCTTATTTTGCCCAAAGAACGCGCGTTGAGGCTCCAGCGAAAAGAAAACTCGTGTGAGCTGACGACGTCGTCTCAGCCGTCGGGGCCGGGCAGGACCGCGATCCGCAAAGACAGACGGCAGTGCAGACGATCGCCCAGGACATCCGGAGCCCAAGAAAACTCCATGTAGTATCGGTACTTGCACAGGCACACACACACGGATGATGCCCCTCCCCCCCGCAGGCAAGACATCCATATGTACTGTACTGTACCTAATTACTGTAATTACGTGACAAGATTGGACTAGGTGGTGCCTGAAGGCGTCGAGGCGGCGTCTCTGGCGTTGAGCCCGAGCCGGACGAAGCGGGCAAGCTTGCGTAGAGGTTGCAGGGAGAGAGCTCGAATTGAGTCACGAGGAGCTTCAGCTGCACCCCCCGCAGATGGGCAGTTGACGAGTAGACGAGGAAGGAGGGGGACGAGACCACGCCGAGATCTACTTGCCTCACTTCGTACCTGCCGTACCTTACCTAGAGCTTCTTTTCTTAGCTGTTCCTGCCCTTTCTCTTAAAAGGGAGTGCGTCTTTCACTTCTCCCACCTCGTTCTGACCTTCCGCTTTATATCTCTTTATCCATGTCCCCTCTTACACTCGACTTTTGACGATTTCGACTTTGACTCTTCACATTCACCGACATATACAAAGATACATCTACTACGCAAGTGGACGAAGCCGGTTGACTCGAAAGATCATTCGATTTATCGCTCACTCATCGCCACTGCTGGTACATACTCAATTCATACATCTTCTCACGCACGACCCGACCGGCCTTGACCCTCTCCGACGCTCTTCGCTGGCGACTGAACGACGACTAGCCCAAGTCCCAATTCATAAATAAGCGATTGGACGCAACTGAACCGATCGTTATATCTTGAATTTTCTTGGCTCAACATCGGCTTCTACCGTCGCTATGAGAGAAGAAACTGGCGATAAGCAATGGGTGAGTTGACATCACAGGTCCTTGCGCAGTGCGACCCAGTCTTTCCCCCCTCCAGCTTGTTGTTCCTTGGTCAGCGCCGGACGCTTTCTGTGCGCTTTTCTTCCCAACGTCATCTTCCTCCAGGACCCTTTGAGGGAAAAACGTCAGGGACCCAGCAGGACCCAGCAGGACCCGGCAAGACCCTTCTTGGGTGGTCTTCTGTTGTGTCAATGCTCATCCCCGTCCTTCCGGGATCCAACACGCTGACGTTACTCCGTACATGGTAAATGCTTGGTGGTGTATGGAAAGCCAAGCAACGTTGTACGTAGTTCGTACGCGCCAATCTTCCAACTCCGCCGCTATACATCATCAACCAGCCTGCATTACGCGCAAGCTTGATGACGTTTCTAAAAAAGCTTACCTCGTCCTGCATCTTTCTTATCATTCTCTCATTTTCCCCTATGTATTAATTATTCTAACATATCCTCCTTATAGGCGAAAGCTTACCTTCTCGACCCTTTGACTGCTCCTGAACCTAACCAAGATACTGGCATTGGTTCATCTCACAACCTTTCGGCGCAATTACGCAACATTTCTCTTTCAAACTCAAGCTCAAGCTCAAGGAAAGACTCCAGCGAGCGCAAGCGTAGACCAACTCACGCCCACCGACACCACAGTTACCCAACTCCTCCCACTTCAGCCAGCCCAACTCGCTCAAGCTTTCATCCTTCAAACCCATTCTCCGAACCTGCCGCTGCACCCCGTGAACCCTCTCCCAAGTATCTTTCTCCCCACGACTCCCCTCCTGCCGGCCCATCAGGTTCTCGTCGTTATCCACCGAGTACCTCAATCAACCGTTCAGCTAGCGCCCGCGTCCCCCAACCGTCGTGCGCTCGACCTCAGCCGTCGCACAACCGTAGCTTCAGTGCCAATAACTGCGAAATATCGCGCAAGTCTTCACTGATCCAGCGATTCCCAGGCGACATGTCCCACCGACCACTTGATATCATCAAGAAGGAGACCCGCGCAGCCAACCGCGCCCCTCATTTGCGGAGGAAGCAGATGCCCCAAACCGACACCATTGATGCGCTCGACACCATCGGCGGAACCTATCATCACGGCGGTCCCTATGACGCAACTCTTGCAAGCCGCAACCGAAACAAGCTCTATTCCCCCGTCGCGGCTGTCCAGGAGACCAACTCGGAAGCCATCCGCGCGACGCCACTGGAGTATCTGAACGATTCACTTCAAAGACACATCCCCCTTCAAGGCACCGCTACCATCCCCAGCGGTGCCCAAGATTTTCGCGGCAACATCATTAATTATGAAGAAGGCGCAGACCTCATGAGAGAGCCTGACGCCGTTGGCGGCGCATACAAGCGCTGGGATGGTATTGTAAGTTCACCACCTTAATTGTGACTACAACATGAACGTCACTAACCTGATTAGAAATATCATCCAGATGACCTCAAAGGCAAAGGCGAGCCCTCTTACACATATGAGAAGGACTTGAAGGAGAGGAAGCGCCAACGTCGTGGCGAGCCTGTCGAGTACGAACTGATGTCGGGTGTAAACGGGTCTAGGCGTCCTCCAATGGGCCACCATCGTAGCTTCAGTGAGACACCACGATCAACCGCTGCTCCTGACCCTTTTTCGGACGAGAACCACCTTCGTCGTAACAACTCCACAGGTCGGCACCGTTTGAGCGATGGTTTGCGACGACGATTTGGTAGCATGCGACGCAAGAAGATCGAGGAGGCTCACTAAACGACTATTCATGTTGAGGGCTTAGTGCAAATTTTTGTATGTTTTGTCTTGTTTGTCTACGGCGTTATAACAATACTGGCGACTTGTATGGGAGGAGACTTATTGATGGAACGTGTCTATACTGGCCATGATACCAATGGAGGAAGTATTCTGCTACCTGTTGAATATGAAAATGATGGATGATTCTTGTACAATTATAAAGACTTTCTAGAAATTGTAAAAGATACATGGTTAATGCATTGTTATCACGCCATGTACTTGACTGGGTTTGTGTGATTGATGTACGGATACTGTGGAACATTGATAACCAGAGTTTCGAGCGCCAAGATATTCTATTTTTCACTTGCGTATCTTGGTTGAAGATACCGAATGCAAGCAAACTATCGAAAAAGACCCATGCTATATAAGATACACCCTGACTCACCATTCACACGAGACACCCCTCACGACTTAAAACAAACGACCTAGGCTAGAAGTACGCCAAACCACTCCATCCTAGCAAACCTTCAAGTTCACCCCTAAGCTCTGCAACACCATCATAACCGCCCTTGCCGGCGATCTCGGCCCTCTTGGCAGCACTGAGCTCAGCCCACCTGGCCAAGACGGCGCCGTCGACGATGGTGCGCCCCGCGGCAGCCTCGACGCCCACGGACCGGGTGCCGCTAGGGAGGCGGTGGGCTTTGGCATTGAGGCCGCCGTGGGGGACGAGGGCCGGGAGGAGCTGGTTCGTGACGGAGAGGAGGCGGCGGTAGGCTGTCTCGGCGACGGGGACGAGGGTGGAGAGATGGCCCGATGATGAGGCGAAGAGGAGGATGTGAGAAGGGTCGGAGGAGGGATGGGATGGAGGTGTGGTACGGGGGAGGAGAAGTGTTGAT
>JADDON010000510.1:0-52302 GCA_017140175.1 Fusarium staphyleae | reverse complement strand
CCACAGGCGATTCTGAGGAGCTCCCCGAGCCTGAAAAGGCTGACATCAAGGATGACGGAGAGATGGGCGATGTCGATATCACTTCCGACGGCGAGGGCCCCGAGGGTGAGGATGATGGCGACGACGAGATGGATGAGGACGAACTAGAAGCCGACATGGAGATGGTCAGCGGCGCCGACAGGGATGAAGAGAGCAGCAATATCGATGACCTCCCCGTCCTCAAAACTCTCATCGACACGGCCCTCCCCGAACTCATCCGCGTGGCCTCCCTCTCCCCCACCGACGACACTTCTCTCCGCCTCCAGGGCCTCGCCCTCTCCGCCCTCAACAACATCGCCTGGTCTGTCTCCCTCATCGACTTCTCCGACGCCCACAACGCCCCCATCCAGACCGCCTGGGACCCCGCCGGCCGCGCTCTCTGGTCTCAGGTCATCGCGCCCATCCTCGCCACCGACACCGCCGACGTCGAGCTGGCCACCCACATCACCAGCCTCGCCTGGGCCGTCGCCCGCTCCCTCCGTGGCCGACCCAACCTTCCCTTCACCGATGAGCACCGCCGCTTCATCGCCCTCTACCAGGCCACCCGAGGCTCCCCCGCCGCCCAGAACCCCGACGACCCCTTCCAGGCCCTCAGCGTCAAGTGCGTAGGCGTCCTCGGCCAGCTGGCCCTGGAGCCGGCGCCTATCGACCGCAACCGTGATGTCGGCACGTTCCTCATCACCCTCCTCGCCGGTCTACCTGCCACGCCAGCCGCCGACGCCGTCGAGGCTTTCAACCAGATCTTCGACGTCTACGCCGACGAGAGCTACTCGTACGACAAGGACGTCTTCTGGAAGGACAACTTTGTCAAACATCTCGACGAAGCGCTTCCCAAGGCCCGTGCCATGATCAAGACCATCGACAAGCGCGAGAATGGCGAGCTGCGTCTGCGCGCCGATGAGGCTGTGCTAAACCTGAATCGATTCCTGGCGTATAAGCGTAAGAATAAGCCGCAGGCATAAAATCATAGACAATAGCAATTGATTCGTCATTTGATGAGATAATATTACCAGTTGGCATATCTGCCTTCCAAACAAATACCTATGGGCTTCTACCGTGATGGGCAAAGACCTCGCCTGCTGGCGTATTCTGGCGTTTGAACTTATGTCGACTGAATGTAGATCTCTTTATCTTCTTCTTCGTCCGAACTTCGCAGTAGAAGATGCTTAGTCTAGCTGTGTTTTACTCTGCAGCTTATAGTAGCTTTATCCTCACGACTCTATCACATACGACCATAGCTCGTAGAGAATACGGGGTCCCGTCCGCTCCCCCAGAGTCAAGCTGCGAAGCGCTGGATTAGTAGTTGGGTCGGTGACGACCAGCGAATCCCCAGTGTTGTATGTGTTTTCTTTTTTTTGCTCTCTGTGCACCTTTCCTTGTGCAATGTTTGTCATGCAGTTCTTTGCTTAACGGGTGTGTACACGGTACTGTAAGAGATCCCTAGAGAAGCTATTTCATCGTCGTCCCCATTATTAGCACCTACTCCCAAGCAATTGCTAGGCCATGGTATTTCCCATCTGACCACAAGTGAAGGCTGTAAATTCCCATGCATGAGTCATTCCCACTCTAACACCGTTCAAAAACACGATATAGGCCTTTGAGGCTTGCAACCTCAAGAATGCTATCTTCCATGAGCGATCTCGTCGCAACGAGCCTAGCTTTGAACGCTGGAAAGAAAACATGCTGCACGGCATGTCTTACATGCTGCCGTCGCATACGGACATCATCCGGTATGTCCTCCTCACGGAGACTCTCCGGGTCGCCAGGAAGGGCTGGCAGTGGTTCTGGGACATAGAACGTAGCCAGTTCACGCAAGAAAGTCTCAAAGCAGGCTTTTTCTTCACTCCAGTCGACTGCAGGCCCGAGACGGAGAAGGAAGCGAGGGAGTTTGACCATGGGCGGGGTATAGCCCTTGACGAGGAGCGGAAGTGAGACGAGTTCTCCGGCAGGGGATATCTCGAGAGTGAAGTATTCGAGGAGCATCTCACGGCGTTCGATGAGTTGGTCCGCTACGCGGTCGACCAGTGTCTCGATGTCAAAATCCTCATCGGGTGAGCTGATAGCATTCTTCTCCACCTCAGCTGCCAGTCGAAGAAGCTCACGAAGGTCCAACGCGGGACTGAACTTTATAGTGCCAAAATTTCCAAAGTCTGTTAAACCCAACTGGTAGAGGTATTCGTAGCAAGTCCGTCCGTAGTCGATTAGATATAGCTTGACGTCTCCCTGTATCGCTGCCAGTCGACGCTGGTCGTCAACGATGCCGACAAAGGTATGATTAGAGAATATCTCGGTTAATTCGTTGTGCATATCTTCTCGTACCTCGTGCCGCAGCTGCTTTACGCTGTTCAGCCGGCATTGGACGGTTTCTCGGTCCGAAGTTTCATATTCAAGAACTTCTGGGGCAGCAGATGGCTCGCCCGCTAGATCTACAGACGCTGTTGACTCAGTTGGGCCAGCCCGAGCGAACATCGAGGTGATCTTTCGTTCAGCAGTATCTGTCCTGACTAGATCATTCGAGTTTCTCCTAGGTCTTTTCGATGCTGGCGTCCGCCGGCTAGGTGTACCATCACTCTCGGTTTGTAGAGTTGATTCAACAGCTTTGACACCTGGGAGGAGGGTCTGCGTCTTGAAAGTACGGCTTGTGTCCACAGCAGCAAGCTTTGACTCGATATGCTCGCATATGGCTTGAATAATCTCGTCCTCGTTGAGGAAATGGACTTCTCTCTTGGTGGGATGGACGTTGACGTCTACCCGCGCTGGTTCAATCTCAAGACTTAAGTAAATGAATGGGTGACCGCTCTTGGGCAGGAAGCTGGCATATGTCTGCTCAATAGCTTTCTTTATGTGCGTTGACTCAACACAGCGGTGGTTGATGAAAAGGAGGAGCGTGGTCTTTTTGACCGAATAGTTTGCATTGGTCGCGTAGCCCTCCGCTCTGAAGCCCCAGCGGTCCTCTGATGTTGAGAACTCAAGAAGTTCATTTGCCACGGCACTACCGTGGATTTGGCGAATGCGATCAATGACGGTAGCATGTGCCTGTACGGACAGGCTTGTTGACGTCTCGCCTGCCTTTTTGCAAGAGAAGCCGACGCCCTTGCAGTGGACGGCATAACGGCCTACCATGTCTATTATCTTGTTGTACTCGTCAGAAGTAGAACGAAATGCCCTCCTGCGGGTGGGTATATTGTAGAACAGGTCTTCGACGGTGATCTGGGTACCCGGACGGCCCGCAACGCCTTTTGGCTCGGCCGACTGGCCAGGTTTCGAAGCAGTCAGCCTCCCATCAAGGTAGTGAGCCCGCCAGGCGAGATCTGAGTCCTTTGTCTTGGTTGTAACAGACAGATGGGCAATGTGGCTGATGCTGGCGAGAGCTTCGCCCCGAAATCCGTAGGTTGCGATAGCGGCTAGGTCCTCGAAGGACTGGATCTTGGATGTAGTGTGGCGCTCACAAAGAATGGCCATGTCATCTTTCTTTCACAGAAGTCAGCCTCGTGAGTCATGGATGTGTGGGTTTTGTGATTTACCTGGATACCACAGCCATTGTCTGTGATCTGGAGAAGCTTGAGCCCTCCGTCCTTGGCCAGCACATCCAACGAGGTGGCGCCCGCATCGACGGCGTTCTCTATGAGTTCCTTGAGAGCATGAACAGGAGCTACAATGATCTCGCCAGCGGCAATTTTGTTGACCACATTCGGGTCGAGAGCCTGGAAACTCCAGTCAGCCAGTGAGGCTAAGCTAGCATTAAAAAAGGCGATGCGCAAGGCAACCGCATGAAGAACCCACCTTGATTCTCTGCGGTGCACGGCTCTCTTCGGGATCGCTCTGGGCTTTCCTCTTTGTTCCACTGGCAGCAGTTGTGATCCCGTGCTGGCCGATGTCACGGGTGGTGCCCATGTCAGTGTCGCTGTCGACATCCATTGTCATTGTAAGTGACAGCTCAAGTGGGCGCAATCGCCACCGACGTTGCCTCACTTTGTTTTTTCCAATTCCGCTGACTGTGAGCGTGGGCGTGGGCGTGGGCGTGGGCGTACCTAACTAAAGGCTAGCGAGTTGACAAGCAGACGGGGGTCGTGTGCACGATCGTGTGGTAGTGAGTTAACGTTAGTTGCTTGTGTCATCTCTGTCCTCTCTGGTGTTTGTTGTCTCTTTTGTTATCTCATCTCTCGTGTCCTGGTGCGCTCATTTCTTTTGCTGATGATCTGACCCTACGTTCAATTAAACAAATGATAAAGACGATAAGTTCATGCAGCTCAAGTACGACAGAAAGAACGGCAGATGAGCAACCAGTTGGAATACGGGTGCCTGCCTGCCGCTGTTGCGGAGTGCACCTTTACCAGCACCACGTGACCATGATTACCGCTATTGGTCTATGTAGGTAGGTAGTTAACTACGTACTCCGTAAATTCCGCCTGGGTGGCTTAGCCGCGACAACAGACCACGCAAGGTACCTTTGACTTGACACCAGACGTTGCTATAACCATGGTAGTCAGCAACATGAGTGCCTAATTAGGTGCGTCTCTGCTTGTAACTTACATGCGCATGAGATCTGACCAGTAACAGGTCACAACTGTTGTGTTTCTTCAAGAGCCCTACCTGACCGTTAGTACTGAGTACTACATACAGTTCCAGCAAGCCAGGGCAAGCCACCGAAGAACACTCAGCCTCTGTCAAGATACGTTCTTTTTCACCTTCCAGAACCTTGCCTTTTTTGCGTGCATCCTTGGCGCGATCCCTCCATTGTAATTCGTCTTTTTGTTTGGTATTTCTCTCCGCTCTGAAATCCTGGGAATTGTTGCCTGGACATCTAACGTTAACTAACTAGCCACGCTTGAATGACTCCACGCGCCCGAACGCTGTGAGAGGAGCGGCATCAGCCCTCATCCAGCTCAAAACACAGGACACACGCCCATTTGGGCCTGCTTTGTCCTCTGCTGACGATGCAGTGTTTATCCACAGTATGTATGTGTTGTGTCTCCCATGCAGCTCATTGTTACATTGCATCAGGAACGTGATGTCAATCAATACAGTTCCTTGATGCATTTTGAATAGATGAAGTCATGAGCTAGCGCACAATCAGGGGAAACATCCAATCTGTGTACATGCAGGTAAGTTAGCCCTATCAGGCTGTGCTGCAAAGCCCCAATCACTGCCTGATGCTTCGCCATCCAGGGCGTATTACGTCTAGGCAATGCATGTCAGTTTCCGCCGTACATGTCATCCGGCCAAGCTGCATGCTTAGCCTCGCTGACTCTTCCATTTTTCTACTTCCTTCACTAGGTACTACTACTCCTACCTTGCGTGTGTAATTCCCAAAAGCAATGTCTCAAAAGTCATACCGGGTACCTGGTTGTCGAAGGACAGGCAAAAAGGCGCACCAAAGGTGGTTGTGGTTCGCCAACCTAACTAGTCGAAATCAATATATAAACGGATTCAGAGCTCGAGGTTAATGCTGGCTCTTCTTGTTCAGTCCAACCTTGCTCTTAAGTGTCTCTCTAAGACTTTTTCTCCCCAGGTCTCACTCCCCTGCTATCACACATCGCCAATCTCCCATCTGCCGACTGGACAATGCCCTCTTCATCCATGGCGGTCGAGGCCCCTGCTTCCACGTAAGTTCTTCAACCACCAAGCACTTGTCCGTCATTTTATCATCCGTCATTTCTTTCTCCCGCCGGTATAACACGGCTGACTTTTCGTTACAAACAGTCGCAGCGCGTCCAACCCCAACACACGTCCGTCTTCCTCCTCCGGCCCGCGTCCCCGTTCTCCCGCCGAGGGCGGCGACCGCACTCCCAACAGCAAGGAGCAGTTGCTCGAGGTTGGGGCCGCACATGGTCCCGCCCCGAAGACCGGCTCCGGTTCCGGCACCGGCACCGGGGCCCGCTCCGCTACTCCGCATTCCACCGATGATCTGAACCTCGAACTGGTTGGTCTTTGGGACAAGGCCGGCCAGGGTAAGATGATCCGCCCCAAGGTCAAGATCCCCAACATCCCGTAGCTAAAGGCGTCGTGCCCGCTCGGAACCGATCGACGAGAGAAAATAGCTAGATAAAAAAGAGGCATTCTCACACGAGACGTGTAACGTTAACCACGACGACGCCATGTATACATACCCCAGTTTTTAACCCCCGTTTTTTTCCCCTTGTGCTTTCTCATTTATTCTGTCATTATGAGTTGTCTTGTCCTGTCTGGATTGGTCATTTACACACAAGGATGTGCCAGCCTGTCAGCTTCGAAACACGACATCAGGCTGCATTGATCTAGGGTTACACAGGGATGAATCATGTACATACTTAATACTGCAATCAATCTCATATCCATTCTATATCCATGATCCCCGTGCCATCATCTAATCCGTCTCTTCGCCGCAAGTCCTACCTAGTCAAGGCCATAATCGGGGCGCCGGAACTCCCTCCGCCTCTCGCGAATCGGCTCTCTCCCCCCTTTTTTACCTTCCCGCAACAAAGATCCGAATCTCGATGGTGGAGGGGCGGGCGGCAGATAAACATTCGGAGAATAATTATTAAAGCAATGACATCTCATTGCCGTTTCGAGATGCTAACGTGAAGCTCTCCCGGGAACCCTGGTTCAGTTCTCTTCTGCTAACTCGCCCATCCCCGTTTCGATGGGAATAAGCCCAGACACGGCACGCGCATTGGCCATTGAATCGGTAGTTATCATAAACCGCTTTTTTCTTTTGTTGTTTATTGTTTGAGGTTTGCCTATTGGCTTTTGACTTTTGGCTTCAAGCGCCCTGGGTTCCCTGGCTTTCCCCCCTTTTCCCTTTCAACACTTCTTTTTGTTGTTGTCACGTTTGCACCATATACTCTTGTAGCTAAAGAGTCTATTCCTTTTGCCCCTTCTTTCCTACCAAGAGCTGAGTTTTCTCTCGACAGACCCAGGTAGGAGATCCCGAAACAACCACCACAACCATAGATCTGAAGGTCGGTATACTTGGGCTGCGACGTACATCAACCCGCCTCTTCTGTTCTCGTCTCCAATTCCTTTTTAAACCTCTTCTTGGTCTTTCCCTAAATTCATCTTCCTACTCGCCCCTCCCGAATCTCTGTCAGCCAAAATGAGCCTCTTATAACACTATGCACCCAATATGTTCAAACTCCTCCACACTTCACCAACCCCTGAAATCAATCACGCTACTCAACAGGGATATCTCCTGGATCAACGAATAATCCATCATTGCATAGAGCTGCCATATAAAGACGGGCCAGCTGATATCAATTTCAACCGTTTGGCCTCTGGTTCAGCCTTGCAAATCAGCCTCATCCCACCATCATCACCCAACGCCGCCGGCTGGAAAGTCCAAAAACAGCCTTGTTGGAACAAATATCCCCCATATCACGAGCTTCCACCCTCCCACTAACATCGGTATATATAATTCGGTCAGCTCGACAGGGTTATAATACATATCCCATCCTCACATACACGAATTGCCATGACAACATAAACAAGAAATCAAAATCAAAATACTCAAATCTGCATCTCGCAAGTCGTGAGTTGTATATGCTCATACTTCTCCTCATTGGTATCACTGCCGTCCTTCAACCTATCACTGAACTGAAAAGCCAGAGTACGAACAATCACGGTACTATCGTGATTGTCGTGGAGCATCATGCCTCTCAATCAAGCCACCGATATCGACTCGATTCGATCGTTCCTCTCGCGTCCATGACTGCTCCCCTGACGGTCGTCGCTCGGGCTGACCCGGCTGGGCTCGAATCGGCGGGAGTTGGAAAGACGGCTGGGGTCGAGGTCGAGCTGTATCAGACAATTCGCTTCGAGGGACGTGATACGATGCTGGACCAACATACTCTGTGCGGCCTGGTGACGCAGAATATGTGGCGTTCACCGGGAGCTGTGTCGAAGGGCTAGGAGCCGGCCGAGATACCAGTGGAGCCTCACTAAATCGATTTCGTGCCTGGTCAAAAGGTGGTGGCCCAGGTGCTCGCGAGCTATAAGCCGACTGAGGAGCCGGCGGCTGGGGGGCATATGCTTGCGCAACTCCTCGAGAGACAGGTGAAGGCGGTAAGGGATATGATTGCCGCAACGGCAAACTCAAGACCAGGACCACGAAATAAATGGAACCCTCTTTAGCAAGGCCAAAGCGGACAGGATAGTGTCTCGGCTGTCCGTCAAATCCCATAAACGTCAAGTATTCTTGCCGCTCGAGCTGGAACCGCCCGACTTCTTCTGCGCTGAACCCGAGGCTTTGAATGACGTGGTCGAGCCGAGCGAGAATGGGCGGGAGGTGGTTTGGCTCCTTTCTCGTCTGTTCTTCAATGAGTTGGGTTCGGATCGACAAAATCATTTCCTTCTCCGTTGGAACAACAAGTTCGCTCAGATTCTGCCCCTCTAGAGCAGGTCCCTGGAGAGCAGAGCGGCCGACAGCTTCTGTAAATGCTGGTGATACTTTGGCGAGGTCAAGTTTCATATTCAGAAAAGCAACAGGCTCTAAAGCTCGAGAAGAGGTCGGCATAGGTGCCGAATATGCGGCAGCATCGGTAGTTGACATCCGTTCGAGGTATCGGGGAGGCATGAGTTCCCTGGTTTCAAAACGTTAGCTCTCCGACAAAGACTACGCGAAAGAGCAGGGTCAAGTGTACCCAGTGCCCATTGGCACACCCGATGGATATATGCTCAGGGGTCGTCTTGCGGTAGTATCTTGGGGGTGTGGAAACCTCGATGTATCATAGCGGGTATCTCGATCGTCTCTTAGCCGTGGTCGACCCCTTTTCTTATGTTGGACATCGACACACGACTCCTCCTTTCCGTTCGTGATACATCTCGAGCACGGTCTTTGCGCTATTTCTCATGTTAGTCCGCAGGTCAAAGCCTTTGCTTTAGGAGATAGCTGTTGCTTGGCTATGCAGGCTCCGTTTCATGTTGAACTCCAAAGTCCGTATTCATCACTGACAAACATAGTGCAAGGAAGGTTGCCAAGTCCTCCGACCAGCATGGCAATTGTTCCCGGCATAGTATGCCACTTGGACAGTTTCCAAGGATATCGCAGCCTATGAAAGGACGAGAGCGCCATATGATACGAGCCTTGCCCGACTTTGAACTGAAAACGACCTTGAATACATACCATCACAACTATATACAAGTCAGCGAAGCCATCCCCAGGACATGGAAGCCATATCAACACGGAAGAACTCTTACCGGAGATGAGCTCGCTTGCATGGAACACACGCCGAAGCTACATGGCCTTTTGTCTTCCTTTGTGACTTGGGTGAAGTCATGGGCTGGTTCTCAGCGGCTGGTGGGCGTGCAGACGCGGGATAAGGCGCTGGTGCTCCAGGACCGCCAGGGGGTATGTAGACCGGCTGTGGAGGCATCGAGGGAGCACCTGTTTGGATATAGGAGAGTGGTCGTGGTGCAGATTCCTCTGGCCTGCGGTATGAGTATGGTGATGCTTCTGGCACCTCCTGCTGGAATAATCTGGGCATTGTATGCTGCATGTTGATTGGTCTCCGGTGATCAATTAATGGTCGTTGGGTTAGGTTGCCGCGGTAGGCATCGTGACGATTGGAATTCGAATAGTCACCAGCACCTTGGCTACGATCACCCGCGTCTTGGGGCAGTTTCGGGGGGAGAGGTGGAGATCCTGACATGGGCGGAGAGGGATATGGCCGAGACCGAGCAAAGGCGTCCTGCTCTACTCTCTCGGGTGCCCAGGTCAGATCCAGAGCGATTCGCGCCAGATCTGAGATACCTCGGCGTTGGCCGAGTGTGATAGACGTTGTATCGGGGAGGGGACCCTTGGTGAGCATGAGGGGAGAGATGCTGCAAGACCGGCGAGTTAGACAGAGACTGATGATTTGGTTAGGTAGGCGCCCGTGTCCGAGGGTTGAGAAGACACCCACGCAGAATGGAGTTCCTTGCGAGGCGCCCGCTTCCTCGAATCAGCAATCAAGCTGTTCGTCCAAAGTGCAGGTTGTCGTCTGGGGCTGGGTCTTCAGATGAAAGGTAGAGGCCAGCATCCAGCTCTGATATCTGTGGAGTGGAAGCAGCAGCTCAGGTGGGGAAGGAAGCTTCCCTGATGATGAACTCTTGTGTGTCGACAGGACGAGGGTTGAAGTAGCGAAGTGGTTCCAGCCAGTCGGAAGGGCTAACAAGCTAGTCGAGTACTCGGCTACAAGGTTGTCGAGACTGATCAAGGAAAGAAGTCTGCCCCGCTTCAAAGATCTGCAAAGCTGAGGTGGCAGGAAGACAGGAGAAGCCCAGGGGAGTTGGAGTATTAGGTTGAGTTAGGTATCGGGAGGATCTGGCTGTGACAGCAGAGTAGCGGGTCAACGGTCAGAAGAGGCGACAAGCGAGGACGAGGACGAGGAGTCGTGAGACGAGATGCTGCACCGTGATACTAACAAGATGGATCTTTGGGAGTTCTGGTGATACAGCATGAGGCCGTGCAGTTGGGATGTCGAGACGGGGTCGGCCAACTGCAGATATTCCCAGGGCCGGAACCTGAGAGGCGGAACCGGACGAAGGAGCACGGGCAAGAGAAGAGTCTTCGGGCCTCCTGCAGGCCGGGAGGCCGTGAGCACAAGAGGACGGATTGCAGATTGCAGATTGCAGACGGAGGCTAGACGATGGATGGCCCGCCGTCTGTTTTTGTGTGACTACTGGGGGCTGCTGGGGTCGAGCAGTGCGATTGAGATGCAGCTGGGATGGATCAGGGCTGGTGACAGGGCATCGGAGAGAGAAGGACCCTGGCTCAGCCTCTAGAGTGGCTGCTAATCAAGGATTCCGGGAGAGCGTTAGAGCGTTAATATGCCATGACAGTGCCCGGCCGGCGGTCTTGGGGCCCGGCGGTTCGCCTGAGTTTGATTTTTGGCGCAAGAGCAATAAGACAAGATGCGAGATTGTGATTGGGGGCGTGCCTGGAGGTGATGAAGGGAGCAGCAAAGCTATCAAGCCTCGTCTCGCCTGCAGTCTGTCGTCTCTGTCTGAACTTGTGTCTGAACTTGGAGCGTAACGGACGTGTCTTATCGGCCGAGGTGTACGGAGTACCTGGAGCTTATTCAATCTGCTGGTGGGGGGCGTGAGAGCCGTAGTGGTGGTAATAGTGGTAGAGAAGGACGGACGAGCGCCGACTGGCTGCCTGAGAAATGGGCTGGCCCGAATGGATGGGATTGACAGGAAACGACAAAGCAAGTTTAACTAAGCCGAGTCAAGGCAGAGAGCTCTGGAGGTATTGTAGGGGATGATGAGATGAGGATGCAGATGCAGGTAACTTGATCCCAACCCCGTAAGGCAAGGCAAGGCAAGGTACCCAGCTAGACTATCTAGTCAGTTAACTAGTTAATGGTGTAAGTTAAGTACAGTACGGAGCATGGCACTAAGAAGCAGCAGCGGTATGGCGGTGCCTGTGGAGATGGTCCATGTGGAGGTTGTTGCGGTCCTCTCTGCCCGGCCGAAGGGGGAGGGGTGTATTGGGGAACGGCAGCCCGAGGGGCCTAGGAAACCCAAGCAAGCAGCTAACTAGTGTCAAATTGCTCGATAACCCTGCAGCATCAGAGGATAGAGGATAGCAGGCGGATCAACGAGGGCACATGATGCTAGTTCCATGGGTAGGGATTGGGGTATTGAAAGAGTAGCCGAAGCTGGTTATCGAGGAGGATGACAAGAGCCAAACCCCACGAGGACGGGACGCTTTGAAGCTCTGGAAGAAGGCTTCCGCGCCTGAGGCCACTGGTGGAGGCGTGACAAGAAACAAGACAGCAAAGAGACCAGACTAGATCGATCAAGTAGAGAGAACAAAGCAAAGCATTGGCCAATTGCTGAACCTAGGTGAAGCGGGAGTGGGCTGAGTTGCACTTACAATTCATCATGGCGCGTGGCATGGAGCTTTGGGCCCTATGTTAACTTAGTACTAACGTTAAGAGGTTCAAAGCGTCAGCCGAACATTAGCTCGTCGCTTTTAGATCTGAAGCGGCTGCGATAATGCAAATCCAACGTTGATGCTGCACATCACTGCACTCTGGTACAGAACAGTTAGCAAAGGAGGCAGTCTTCCTGTTCAATGGCATGCGGAAGAGGACCAACAGCAAAGATTAGTCCTCGTACTTTACCCAGCTAATTTTAACTCCAACTCGAGGAAGAATTGCGGAACCCAATACCAGAGGGCCTGCAAATCTCAACTTTGCAGGTTTGTAATAGGTACGGAGTAAGGGTGTGCGGGTTGCGTCTCTCTGGCGCTGGCCACTGCGTTCGTTGGTGCTGGTGTTGGTATTGGCGCTGGCGCTGGCGTCAGGGAGCGGGCTCTCAATGTCATGGTCATGGTCATGGTCATGGTGGAGCTACATCATTCATCACCTGGGTAAGGGGTTACGGTATTGCTCCTTCGGCCGCTGCTCCGGCTTGATAAGGCCACACTGTCTTAGGCTCCCGGACGTCTCGATCTGAGACTACGATGCTGGATAACCCGGTAAGCCCGTCGGTACGGAGGGGCAGCAGGACGGATGCCCTGGTGCCCGGATACCCGGGGTATAAAGGACAGGGGCCGGGCTACAAGACTTGGACTGGGATTTCGGAAATGGGGAGGGGGGCCAAGATGATGCAAGAGATGCTGTTGGAGAATGATGGGATGAAAAGAAGAAAGGTACATAGCACCCTCCGACCCTTGACCTTGACTGGCACCCGCCCACCCAATAGCCGCCCGGTATCATTGAAGTCTGGTTAGGCTTGCCGTGGGCGTGGGCGCTCTGTACAGGATGTACATAGATGCTTTAGTGCAAGCGGTAGCATCATTCTTTGCGGTTGGCATGGTGGTGATCCCATTGATGTTCTGCTGCTCCGGCCGGCAACGTCCAACGTCCGCACTTCTTACATACCTTAGTCCCGGGGATGGGTGACGAGATCCCTGGATGGCTGGGTCTAGCTACCTAACCAGCCCGGTTGGGTGTAGTAGTTAAATTTAGCCAGAAGGCTACCGACGGCGGTGACGTGCACCAGGGTCAAGGAAGCTTGTGGCATGGGATTAGGACTTGGAAAGATGGGAAAGTATGGAAGGTGTAAAATCACGGATTATGGATTGTGTTTTTAGGCAGTGGGTAATATCTCGTGACATGTAGGCTTGGTCTTTCTGTCATAAACAGCAAATAGGTAGGTAGTACGAGCAGAATGTACATAGTACAACGGGCAACTACGCAACTAGTAAGGTCTTTCCCGTGATAAGTACGTCCAAAATTAGACAGAACCTGCCCACGTACGGAGTATAGCAGCTTCCTCGACGTCCATGTTCTTGGTCATCTCCCCAGCAAACTCTCAAAATGGTAGGGGCTGGGGTTCATAGTCACCTCCACTATTTCGTGCACGGCTCCGCGCTCCTTCGTCTTCCATCTTCTCAAACGCTGCGAAGCTCCCTTTGATGCACGGGTGGTGACACCTTCAGGAGACTAAATGTACGATACCGCAAGATCTGGTACCAGGGTGCAAGATTTGGCCGCAGCCAGGCATTATGGATGTACGTACCACGTCTCCCTCTCTCAACCGCCCTTAACTGCTTGGTCCTCGACCAGATGTCACACCTCCAACACGGTCACAGCATGGTGAGCAACGCATCGGCTCCCGCCTGTTGAGCAACACCATCCCTTGCGGACTCGATAGAGGATACACAGCCTAACCAACGCTGGGAATGCTTGGCTGACGCTGAATAATTCTCGAGACCCAGGAAATCCACCCGATCAATGGTGTCCCCAAGGTGGCCGACAAGTTAGCGAGTCGGTCATCTCTGCCGGCCCGGCGCGCATCGGTAGGCTTGGTATCTGGGGGCTGAGGTACCGTACCATTGGGTCAATAACCAGAACATAAGCTAGTGTTCCAAAGGCCAAACCAGCCAACTACCAACCTCACCTGACCACGACACTTCTCAGGCGGCGACCGATGCATACGCTTAGGAGGCCATCTCCCACCGGACCATTTCGAGTGACATCGGCAGAGAATGGGATATCCAACACCTAACTCAGGGCGTTGTTTCTTCAACAGGCGAGCTGTGGGGGGGTGCTTGGAGGCTCCCCAGCAACCTCTCATTTTCCCCCACCTCTCAGATACGCAGAACCCGTGTTGATAGTGGGCCGTTCCCCGCTGTGCAGCTGTCACTGCCAGGTGCTGAGTAGCCTGGCGTTCGCTTAGGCTGAAGCCAAGTGCTCTCGTTCGCGGGCCTATTAACTGGTTTATCACGGCACAGAAGAAAAACAGATTAATCCAGATGGTTCTGCTTTCATAAGCAAACAGACCCATGCTCTAGCCTAGTGGCTTCTCCAAGGAGCTTGTGCTTCCTGTTTGGGAATTATCCCCATGACGTTGCCGCTGCGCTATCGTAATCTTTAGCAACGGTCGGCTACCGACTAGTGCCATCCCAAAACCCTTCAACGGGTTTGTACTTGATGGACGAGGAGATCTGGGACCCTGCCTGCCGCAAAAGCGTGGGCTAAATACCACCTCACCTGGTTGGATGCAACAGTACCATCGCGGGACGAGACGCATGGGTGTACGAAATTTCCGTCTCTCACGGCTTCGGATCTCAGCCATCAACTTTGACTTACGACAGTGGCAACCCAGCACGCTGCCCTGGTCGACTACCTGCCCAGGTAGACCGTGTGGACAGACGATAGATAGGAGGTGTATCTCTTGCGGGCGCCACTCTCAAGAGTCCATCACATCTATCGATGTCTGCAGCCCTGGGATAAAATCTCCGGAGCCTGGGGTAAGTACACTTTACCGCCTAACATGCGCAGCCGTCCCTAATTTGCCCATAATACCCCCGTCCTATGCTTTTCTCCGGCCCTTCGTGCTCCGGGCGGCCGCTCGTCAGCTGTCCGGGGCCCCATTGCAGCCTTGCAAGTTTAGTTATGATGAAACGACTACTTCCGCATCGTCAAGGTCTGCAATTAGAACCAGTCCGGTCCGGCAGGCTACCTGTACCTAATGCCTTCAACACCATTGTAATGATCGTCGTTTTCCCGGAGGCGGTGACAGGCCAATCTCCCTTCCTAATCTCAAAGGCTTAGGATCAGCTCCAGCGGTGGACTTAAGTCCCTCCATGAGGAAAGTGAGTAGTTACCTTGCCCTCGGTTTTGGATTCAATTCCTGGCATGCTCTGCTTCGCTTACTACGCAAAGTTGATTTAGGTTTCATCCTTGGTTCAAAGAACCTGGTAGCCACATCGTCACAATGACCACTGATACCTCACCTCGCGATATTTCGACTTCAGGTAAATAAGTACCCAACGATAGGTCACTTCATCTGGAATTACGTCTGTCGCGACCGTTAGGTCGGTCCACCTCTAGCCCAATGGTTAAATCTCCCGAGCCAGCGCGTGGCTCGCCTGCCGTCCCGTGCTTACAGTACGGAGTACAGTACAAACTGCTGCGAATACTAGCTCCAGACCGCAGGAACCTTGTCTTTCCAGACAAGAGATGCCACGGCCCAACCCAGAACGTCCTGATTTTATTTGACAGGCATTAGCAACGCAAAATGAAGAGCTTGAAAAGGAGCGTAAATCGCCTCCTTTCCCCCTGTTCCCTTGCTCCGGTGCTACCCATGTGCTAGCAGCGGTTCTGGATATTTGTCAATAATGGGGTCTTCTGGTCCTTGCGCGAAAATAGAATGGCGTACGACCAAGAAGAATCGATGCCTTAGATGGGCTGCTGTTGCAGTGGCAAAGGCGAGGAAAAGAACGAGGCTGAAAGACCATACCGCCATGGCATAACATAGTTGAGACACGCTGCTGAGAAGAAGGCTGGAATGCTTATTCTGGTGGCTCTCGCCAGGTCCAGATGAACGTTCGAACTGACGTGATGTTCGGATCACCATCGCTTAGCAGGCATCGTGACTTGTCCAGGCCCTCTGCCTTGCAGTTTCTCACACCCTATTCCACACGTCGTCTGGATTAATTAGCGGCAAACTGTGGTTTACGGCATGCACATGGCATTATGGGTCTTGGCTTTACCGAACAACTAACATATTTGTTTCCAGCGCAGGGAAGTTGAACGTCGACCCATTAGGGCGACCATAACACTGGAGTCGAACCTCAAATTTTCAGCATCATCTTCCAGCCAGCTAGTACGGATATTGACAGTTCTTTGGTCTGTGCACGCAAGGGGCGGCATAGGCAAAAGCCAGAGGTTTCCCAACCCTGGCCGTAAGCCACAAGACAAGGCCCAGGGCCAGAGCATCTGGACATTGGCACGCCTCTGAACTAACGAACCATGACAGCTTCCGGAACCGTTGAGCCAAGATGAAGCTAGCAAGGAGAACTACCAAGCCACAGCCATGCACGTCGATCAAGCCTCTGTGCCCCCTAACGTAGGTCAAGTTTGAAGGCTCAACCCGCCTGTCAAACAAGCTTCACCTGAGACATTCTCAATGTGCGGCCGGAAATGATGCCCGCGAGACTTAAGTTTTCCGTTCTTTTGTCCGTTACTACTGTTCCCTTTCTAAGCGTGCCGATATCGTGGCTGCCACCAGTTCACCGCACGACGACCCCTGTTCAGCTGTTCTCAAGCCCTGAACCCCACGCGTATCCCGGCGTGCGTACTACGTACAGATTCGGGTGCAGCGACTGTCAGCCAAGTTGCCATGAGGAGGTTGCTAGCCAGGCGGCATGTCCCATCATGGCGGAAGACCGAATGCCTCTTCATCTAATCGAGCCTAGTGTCATTCCTGGTGTGTGCTCGAGTCCAGCCTGTCGGTGTCGAGAACGGGTACGTTGACGTACCACAGTGAAGAGGCTGTCATGGCTGGACACGACGAGTCAGTTACTCGCCGTAGCTCTGCAAAGGGCTGATGGCATGAAGTCATTGTTACGGGTTTCCAAAGGTATATGCGTCGATCTAAAGGGCTAGGAGAGGTCGCACAAGATGTGCCGACAGATCCTTTGTTTCGATTGGCTCGCTGTCCTACTTTGGGGCTGCGAATCCGATCATGCTAGGATACTGCCACGATAGAGCATCAATAGAGGTGCCAAGGCGGGCGGACTCGAAGCTTCGGGCTTTGTTCCTGAATGAATTCTCCGGTGAGATATTCGTATCCAGAAAAGCGGTACAGCCGCACGACTAACGTTAGTCTAGTCGACTCCAGTCGGATGGTTCGTGTGGATATTGGCGCCAGCCTCTGGTAGACTAGCGAGGTGGCTGTCTTGTTTTGCCTGCGACTCTTTGACGTTCGAGAGCGGCACCACTCCTGGCTGGTGGTTTTTCTCTTTTCTTTTTTCCTCGCATTAACCTCAAGCAGGGGACACGACTCGCTGACTCGCTTCTTGGCTGACCTCGAAATCAATGGTTTGACCAGACCCCGACCGGACCTGTTTTGCCTCTGGGCCGACAGGTTTTCCTTTCTTCCTACCAAGGCGTGGGCTCAAGAGGAGCTGACTAGCGATGCTTTCCGTGCAAAAAAAAATGTCTAAGACAAGGGAACTTAGATGGCGACTGGACCACAGAATTGATACTCTGGGGTTTCATGACGCGGGCGTTGTCGGACATGTGGGTGGATGTGGCGCACTTGTGTGAGACAAGCACTGCTGAACATGTTCCTATCGTGGCAAAGTGGAAGGGTCTGGAGCCTTGAAGATGCGGTTGGCATGGAGGTCGACGATGTTAAGCCGCGTGTAAGAGAAGCCAGGGACTGAATCGAACGATGGAGGCAACGCCTTCGGTTGGTGAGAGTTCGAGCTTGCTTGACACGATGGAAGCAGCTAGACTAACCCCCACGTCGAAGACGAGTTTTTGCTGTGATTTGAGGTTGACCCGTCGCAATGGCTCAGATAACGGTGGTTACAAGCGATCCCACCCTACACCGCATCTGCAGAAGCCAAATTCTCCTCGACGTACAACGCCTCGGACATCGAAAGAGGTGCCGGATGCGAGATGCGCAATCGACAGTTGTACGGCATGAGATAGTATCCAGGATGTTGCTTGCACGGGCACTAATAACTTCCATTCTGTAAGTTGGGCCGTGGAACCCAAGCCCATGCATGCATGTCTTGTTGAGTCCATTTACATGTTGGGCCAACTTCTGGCATTGCCTTACGGATACAGCATTTCGAGATGCGGATCGGATGAGAGAGAGTAGCTATCAGGTATCAACATTTCCATGTTATTCTCGCACGATCGATTCCCGTCGATCAATGCCTATTATGGACAGCAAAAGCAGTAAGACAATGCTTCATGAGAAGAGATATGTATGGTGATCCCCGAGCGGAGTGTCTCCTCGACCCTGTAGCGTAGACGAGTAACATAGAGCCGAAAGAATAGTACAGTAACTAACGTTAGTACTAGCATGAGTTATGTGGTTGAACTAGAGAAGGTTAGGTGGCTTGTTGGCCAAGGCGTCTTGACAAACCTCCACTCTGATTATATCGACAGCCTCATCATCAATTGGAGGGAAAAAGAGCATTCACCATTGCCGCTTTCCTTGGGTTACTCTACAGCGTCGAATCCATCCAACCTGGAAGGTGCAAGTTAGCTTGGCCAAACAGAGATGCTAATGTTACTATACGAGGCAGGAGCGGGTCCGGACTTCCCAACGCGACGCATTTCCTGCTGCTTTTGTTTTCACCTCATTTCAACGCATATTCTTCCTTCTTTCATCAACCCCGGAGCCAACAAGGCCTTACCTTACATTGCAGCATCGAGGCCCGTTGCATACTCCACCGCATCTTGGCCGGGTGAGGCCCTTCCGTTCTGGGTGACGACAAAATAGCGTCTAAATCGGATCGACAGTGCCAACGACGGGGTCACGACCTTGCAGACAATCCACATGGACAAGCGGGGAAAGGAAACGGTGACGCAAAGCACCAACAAGGAAGCCAAACTCCTACGATGCCGCACGGTCCCGCGTGCTCACTCGAGCGGACACCTTCGTCATGTTGAATATCATCTTCCTTCTCCTCTCGACTAGAGCGCCAGAGTGGGCTCAAGTCTGGTTGGTATCTCCATTATGTACGAGGCTACGATTGCAGATCACTCCACGGGCCTCTTCCGCGGGATCTTGAGACGGTCGACAATCTCAGGCTGTCATCCGCCGGAGACGTTTAGCACCAAGCAAGACCAGCCGCCATTCCTTAATTACTTGCAAACAAGCGGTGCCTTCGTGAGATAGTTCGACGCTGCCGTTAGAATACGTCCGGGGGACAGTGGACAGTCCTCTTGCCGGACATCAGAGCCTCGGACTGCTTTAGCCTGGTGCTTTTCTCGGCCTGTGGAAATGCCATCTGGACAGCGATGGCACGGTCCTCTAGCTGGCACCTCCGCCTTCAAGACTGTCGGGTTGTCGACTTATTAACAATAGACAGGGTTGCTCGCCTACTCTTGTGCGCCGCCTGGGAAGCTCACGGACATGACTTGGTAGGGGTGCAGACACATGGCAGTGGACCCTCCAGGGACTTTCCCCACCTGCAGCCCAACATCGTTGTGAGCGGACCTTCATTACCAACCAGGTCTTCAAGAGCAGCCCCAATGAAGAAAGACATCTGGGCTCCCATCGCTAGCTTCCTTGTTGGGCTGCCCGCAGGATATCAAACCACCAACTTGCTGCTCTGATGGGCCCAAGCCAGGGCTTCGCGGCTTTGAAGCGTGCTTCCAGCGGGATAACTTAGAGTTTTCGATTGCAGCACAACCATGTGCTCTGGAGGCAGGCATAGCACAACGGTGCTCTCTCCCTTGGCATTGCGTCTCTTCATCGTACGAGGACAGGGCCGCGACCACAGTCTTAATTCTGCCGAGAATCCAAGATGGATGAGGTGAATATAGATCTTAAGGCTCCCTTCTTACCGGCGTCTAGTTAGCGGCTTAACAAGTCCTGCTACTAACCCCCCTGCACGGTACATACGGAGTAGTAGCGGCCGACTGCGATTCCAAACCAGCATGGATCATGAAGTAGCCTGGCACGCCGCCTGGTACCGCTCACACTCCAGATTTGATGACACACCCGACGACTCTCAGCACTCCCGGTACGGAGTAGCTCGCTTTCCCTGATGCGGCCTTCTGACCGTTGGGGTATGTAGAGCCAAGCATGCGGTGAGGGATGATTCCCTGCAAGCCAGCTACTGTACGTACGATCATCTAGGGTGGCATTTCATCTCATCAAACCCCACCAGCCAGGATCCTGGGTTCTGACCTTAGAATTTGATATAGACTATCACTGCCGTATGTCTGGCCTCTGAATCCGCACATGAGCACCGACTCGCACTTAGGTATTATCACAATAAGCGTATCCAGCTTGGAAAAGTCCTCGGCCCGTTAGCAACCTTGCCCACGACGGGTGGTGCCGTGGTAGTGGTTACGATAGGGGTACCGTAGCGCTATGGCAGGCTAGGTAAATTTCCGTGACAAGGGTGGTCCTTGAATAACATGATATGATATGACGATGTTGTATGCATGTATGACAGACCATGGGTTCTGGGGATCGACTTCTGACTTGGCCCAAATTGGTCTATCTCTGCAGGTTCCATTGGCGACCAAACCAATAGTACATCATCTTCTGCAGACTGGGCTCTTGACGTTCAAAGAAGAGGTGAGCTGAAGCTGTCGTCGAAGCATCCGCCTGCAGTATCGATGGATTATGGCGGGTGACGGGCACGGTTGGCCGCATCGCCTATTAACTAACTAGAGCCACGGCAGAACTCCAACAATAACATGGAAAATATATGACAAGATCAACAACGCCTCGCTCTCTTGGTGGCCTTCCCTTGCAGCACGACTGTCAGCACGCAGCCTTCAGCCCCTGAAGTGAACAATCAGCTGGCCAAACGGAGATTTTCTAGCCGCTAACTATGCATCGGGACCACGGGAGATTTGACGTTTGTCTGGCAACTTCGACAATATTTGTTAGTTACGGATCCTAGCCAGCGCTGTCCGATCGTTTCCCCTAGACTCACGAAGCATAGCTGCTGGACTGCCATTGAATGGTCTCCCAGCACCAATTTACTCGACACTGACTGACCTGTGGAACGGTAAGTTCAACGGCAGAGGGAGGATTCCCGAGACATGTGCAACACGAGGGACATCGAGGGTAACTCTGGGCCCGGAGGTCTGGGACGCGGCCGTGTTCTTGCAGGTTGTACAAGGTGAGTAGCCGAGGACCACTGCATCCACATACTCGGCCTCCCATCTGATCGTATCGGTGCAGATGATGATATGTCGACATGTTGGTCCGGCTGTGAACATACATGTGACATAGAGTGATCGGTTGCTAGAGGCCAAGGGGTATTGTGTCGGTGAGCTAAGGGTCGATCAATATCCGCATGGTACGGCTCATAAGACACAGCTGATACACAATACTATTAGCCAGGCCTAGTTGCGGGCGATCATTTGTCGAGACCCTTAATCCAGCCGAGCCGCCCTTGTACCAAGCTTGCTGTATCAGACATCTCAAGCGAAACCTCAAACTTCTTCCATGCGTTATCTCCAACATGTCTGTGTAGCTGCCGACGCCTCAGCACGAGCGAACAGGACCCATGTCAGCAGGAGCCACTGCTACGCTAAGAATGCCACTTATTCCTGCTGCACACCAACCTAGTTAGTCTATATTGGAGTTTTCATTTCTCAACCCGCCATGATATGATCTACCAGAAGCAATTCATGGCTTGGGGGTTCAGAAGCCACATTGGTGAGGTTGGTCAGCATCACCATGCAGCCAAGTATCTAACTAGTTTCCGGGTCCTGGTCCACAATCATGGCTTTGGCGCCTCTGAGAAAAAGCAAATAAGCAATAAACTCTCCGTGAGACCTCTCTCTGCCGTCCTCGACGTCCAGACCCGGCACTGCAGACTGTGGTTGGGAATGGCAGCTCGAAGGGAGTCAGTGGAAGAACTGAATTAGTTCCCCTGTGAATGGCCTCTTGACAGAATGGGTTCATACTTGATCTGAAGCTAAGAGGAACTAATCACAGAAATTAACAAGTCAAAGACCAAGTTAAGTATTCAAGACAACTAGATCTAAACGTGGTATTGCATGCAGGCTAGAAATCACGCCAATCAAGGAAAAGGAAGCCCGACGAAACGCCATGAATCGCAAGGCTCACTTAACAGAATATCCGAAATCGCGTCGATGTGTGCTCAGGGCAAGTTGTGTTCTAACAGGATACCAGAACCGTATTGAAGCAGAGACCGTTGAAGACACTGCCACCATGATCCTGAACGTGCAATAGCAAATGAAAGTTCTTCCTCGGTATACGTCCCGAGGAGTGATGGTCAAAATAGCAAAAGGGTCATTGACTCCATGCATTCCCTAGATCCGTCAAAAGACTAAAGTGCAACACAGGGCGTCCTCGCTTGACTTGCTGCGGCGTCACCGTGGTCCGTACAAGGCGGGCACAAGATGCACCGCGTAGAATAGACGAGGATAGCGGCGTTTGCGATGGTTCCGGAGCAGGTATGCATTCTTGTCTGGGAACGCCATAACCATACTCTCTCTGCTGTCTCGATGATGCGTGTCTCAGATGGGAGAAACAGGCATGTCCTCTGTAACTACGTGCGCAAGGGGTACGCGCTGATCGTTGGCGCCGACGGGAAGGACAACGTGGGATCACGGGAAAAGGGGCGGGGGAAGTCTTTGTGAGACGAGCAACCGTTGGGTGGACCGGCTAGATGCGTCGCAAAGAGGGCTGAATTAGGCCATGCTGGGTTATCTCGGTGAGCGTCTGGCGTGGGGCGACTCGCCGAGGAGTCTATGTGCGTGTGTGCAGAGAGGGTGTCATGAGCAGAGAAGACGTTTCAGGGTCGACGACGAGACAATCAGACGCGACGGTTGCAACTAACGTTAAGCCGACCGAGGCTGGGCTTGCGCATTTCTCATCACAGTCGGCTTTCGATGCCTCGGTAATTGCTGTCATCGGCCCAGTGAGAGTCTGGCCAGACGAGGCGGATCGCCTCCCAGATATGGCTGTTCGAGACATGCGTCAGTGATACAAACTCTTGCGTCGTCGGGGCATAGCGAGCGTGCCACGAGGGAGGCGTTGGCGAATCCCTCACGGGGAGTCCAAGGAGGGCGCAGAAAAGATGAGTGGCTTACCTGACGTGGAGGATCTCAAGTCCATCCTTGACCTCTTGCGGCAGATCTTTGACATCCTTGCGATTCTGGGCCGGTAGTAGTACTGTCTTGACTCCCGCTCGGAGGGCGCCGATGAGTTTCTCCTTGATACCTCCGACGGCTGTGACTCGGCCCCGGAGAGAAATCTCGCCCTGTTACGCAAATATGTTGTTAGTGCTATCCATAGTCGACGACCTGTTGGGGAGGACATACCGTCATGGCCATGGTCGGTGGCACCGGCTTGCCCGAGAAGAGGGAGATGAGCGCAATGGCCTGGCCGATGCCACTGCTGGGACCGTCCTTGGGAATAGCACCAGAGGGACAGTGCACATGGATGCTGCGCTCCTTCATGATGTCAGTGGTCGGCTCCGGTGTAAGGCCCAGCTCGAAGGCATGTGCCTTGACCCAGGTCAAGGCCACCTCGACACTCTCCTTGAGCACATCACCCAGCTTGCCTGTCAACTGAACCCGTCCGTTGCCAGGCATGTCGGCTACCTCGATGAAGAGGATGCTGCCGTTGCCACCGGAGCTGTAGGCGACTAGGCCAGTGACGATGCCCGGACGGCTCGTCTTCTCGGCAATCTCCTCCTCAAACTTCTCGATACCTAGGATGTTCTCGATATCTTCCACGGTCAGGTCTGACCGGTACTCGTCCATGTGACCCGTGTCCTTGGCTTCGGCGAACTCCACAGCCTTGGCACGGCAGACGGAGCCAATCTCGCGCTCGAGGTTACGGACTCCAGATTCACGAGTGTACGACTCGATGATCTTGGACACAACGTCCTGATTGAAGGCAACATGGCTCTCGCCCAGTCCGTTGACCCTGATCTGCTTGGGTACCAGGTGCTGCATCGCGATGTGGCGCTTCTCGAGCGTGGTGTAGCCAGGGATGTAGATGGTCTCCATTCTGTCCAGGAGAGGAGCGGGAATGGTCTCCAGACTGTTGGCAGTAGCTATGAAGAGAATCTTGGAGAGGTCGATAGGCATGCCGACGTAATGGTCCTGGAAAGAGTGGTTCTGCTCGGGATCCAGAACCTCGAGCATAGCAGCCGACGGGTCACCATGAATGCTCGCCTGACCAATCTTGTCGATCTCGTCCAACAAGATGACTGGGTTGGCGACACCAACCTTCCTTAGACCTTGGACGATGAGACCTGGCATCGCCGCAACGTAAGTCCGTCGATGGCCGCGAATTTCGGCCTCGTCCCTGACACCTCCTAGAGAGATGCGATGGAACTTGCGGCCCAAAGCCGTGGCCACCGATCGCGCGAGACTTGTCTTACCGACACCCGGTGGTCCTGCTAAGAGCATGATGGGAGATTTGTCCACCATACGCTGAGACTTAAGTATCTCAACTTTTGCCACCTCGGGTTTAGCAGACTCTTCGACCTCCGAGCCTGTTTCGGCGGTCTCCTCCTCTTTCGGTGAGTCGGCCTGGCCCGTTTGCTCCTCTGCCTTCTTGATCTTTTCATCAACGTCATCGTTGATGGACTGCTTGAGCCTCAGAACGGCAAGATACTCGATAAGCCTCTTCTTGACACTGTCTAGTCCGTAATGGTCGTCATCGAGCTGTTTTCTAGCCTTGTGTAGGGTCTCCGGGCCCAGACGGTCATCGGTAGTGGCTGACCAGGGTATCTCGGCCAGCGTTTCCAGCCAGTTTCTTGTAACCTGATATTCCTGGTTCATAGGGGCCATCTTCTGAAGCCTACGCATCTCCCTGTCCACCGTCTTGGCGGCTTCTACGGGGAGTTTGGCATTTTCGAGCTTGCGCTTGAGCTCATCAAGCTCATTGACCTCTTGATCATCGTTCTGGTCGTTCCCACCGGGCAACTGGCCGCCAGGAGGGACAAATGACATTCCAGGTATCTGCGGCAAGGATCCTGGCTTGCGGTTTTGGTTCTCGTTTAGTCGGTCTAGGATCTGGACGGGCATGGTTGTGAAGGTGGTGATCTTGAAGTTGTTTTTGATGCCACCAACCTGGCGCTCCAACAGCTCAATGACCTTGGTGAGGCGCACCTTGACGTCCAGAGCCGCGAGAACCTCGAGCTTTTCCTCATGCGTGCTCTCGACCAAGTTAGCCATGAAGTCGGCGAGGAGACCTGCATCCTTCAACTCCCTCCTCATGATGAGCATTTCCAGCCGTCTTGTGAGCACCGGTGATAACACAGGTCCGGCTTTGGTTCGGGGAAGGAGAGAGGAAATTCTCAGAATTGTAACGAGTTCTCTAGATCGCGTCTTCAGAAGAGTGAAGAGGTCCTGCATCTGCTTGTCGGGAGGGGTGGAGGCTAGTAGAAGAGTCAGCTACAGGTACTGACACGGCGGTGTCAAGGCCAAACCTACTATCTTCATTAAAATATGTAACCTTTCCCTCGAAGAATGGACGTTCTCGAGATATGTTTTCAACCCGAATGCGAGTGGTGCCCTCGACCCGCAAAGCGAATTCACCGGTGCCCCTTCCGTCGATACCGATGATCTTTGCCGCCACGCCAAAGTTGAAGAGGTCTTTCTTATGAGCGGTACCAGGATGCACATTTTCGATCTCCGAAGGGTCTATATCTTCAGCATCGCCCATGAGTCGCTGGCCGTTCGGGCCAACGAGAGGTGACGAGACAGGGACGCATGCGATAGGGATGCTGTCGATACGGGTATCGGGACCCTTCATGGCGGCTTGTTCGTAGACGTGGGCGAGAAGCGCGGGAATATCAGGACGATTGGACGAGACCGAAATGCGCTGGACGAGACCGGGGAGGAGGATGGCGCCTCGTGCGAGCGGTATCAGGGGAAGCGTCGCCATCTGTGGTTTCGCCATGACGACTCGAGAATTATGGGGGATGTGGAACGACGCGCAGTTGAAAAGAAGAAGACGAGAACAGACAACGCCTGAGATATATGCAATTGAAAGCTGATGGCAAGAGGAGAAAGTTGGATGTCAGATGCTAAGTTGGATGTAGACTAGATGCGGCTGCAACGGCCCATGAGCAAGAGGGAAACCTGGAGAAAACACGGGGCGGAACGCCCGAGCCGGGGTCCGCTGTCGCTCGTTCCACTTTGCTGCCGAGGCTATTTCTGAGCTATGTATGTACGTACTCCGTACAGAGCGCAGAGTAGTATTCGTTCATCACTTGGGGATGAATGGCGGGTTTCCGAAGCTGTAGGGTTTCTTTCTGGTACTCTTGTCTTCCATGATCTCAAGTAGAGAGGTACTGTTTGTTGTAGACCGTAGACCGTCATGTTCGGGGAACACGGAAGCGTTGCCGCGCGATGCATCAACAGCTCTAGTTAGAAGCTTTAAGAGAATTCGTAGAGGTTCTCCTTGGAATACTGATGAGAGTAAAGTTGCCACACTGACTTACTTTATCCAAAGCTAGCCACTCGCTCTTCTCCAACTGAGGTGTTCATTGACGTCTTCAAGTGACGATGAATGGCTTCTCGCTGGAGCGCACGTGCCATGCGGAAGCCGTCTCTGCTGACTAAGTCACACGCAAAGTGCCCCACGTCGCGGGGCAATCCATTAAACCCAGTCGCGCTTTAACGCGTCTGCGTCTCGCATTCCCTTGAGAGAGGCTGCCAGCATCACCGTCTTGACTCTCCACCATCATCACACAATCACCAAAATGTGTACGTACACAACTGTCCCCAGTACTCTCGGTTCCACAGACCTGAATGACTGACTCGATGTGATTACGGCAGCTGCTTACGCCGGATTCACAAAAACAAGCTACGGCGCCCAAGGGGCTGAAGACTCGGGCGGTTTCTTTGCCGGTGGCTCTCAGCAGGGCAGTCAAGGCGGCGGCGGCGGCAAGGTATGACGAGCTTCACCTCCTCCCTCAGCAACCGTGTCTAACCAGAATCCCGCCCTATAGTCATACCAGGATGAGTCTCTGCGTCCTGTAACGATCAAGCAGATCCTCGACGCCGAAGAAGCCTACGCCGGCGCCGACTTCCGCATCGACGGCTCCACCGTCACCCAAATCACCTTTGTCGGCCAGGTCCGCAGCGTCAACCCCCAGCCCACGAATATCACCCTCAAGATCGACGACGGCACTGGCCAGATCGAGGTCAAGAAGTGGATCGACGTCGACAAGCAGGACGATGCCGACCCGGGATTCGAGCTTGACGCCCACGTGCGTGTCTGGGGCCGTCTCAAGTCCTTCAACAACAAGCGCCACGTCGGTGCCCACGTCATCAGGCCCGTGTCCGACTCAAACGAGGTTCACTACCACCTTCTCGAGGCCACATACGTTCATCTCTACTTCACAAAAGGACCCCTCGGCGGTCAGGGCGGTGCCAATGGCGACGGGGATAGCATGTTCGTCGACGGTGGCAACTACAATGACAGTGCTGGCGGCAATACCGGCCAGATGCCTACGAAGCTATCTGGCTGCTCTGTGCTGGCAAAGAAGATGTTCAATTTCATGAACGACACGCCAGGAGGCAACGAGGGTGTTCACCTAAACGTCATCACAAACTCTACCGGTATGTCGGTGAGAGATGCCCTCACCGGCGCCGACGAGCTGCTCGGTCAGGGTCTCATCTACACAACGGTTGACGATGAGACATGGGCTATTCTGGAGTACTAGACACAGAACGAGGTTACATGGAGGGTGGTATCAGAGATGTATACTGGCCACGGGGGCTGGTAGATGATCTGTACGTGCACAAACTAACTTACAAAAGCTGGGTGCTCTGGTGTTCACGGTTATAGGCGGGTCCAGTTTATGAAGGAATGACAATTTTGTTTGGTTCTGTTTCCCTAATGAATGACTCGAGCTTGTCGGCACTGCGCAAAATGTAAATGATAGACAGTGATGGTGGTAGAGACTGTCAGTCAGCGAATATAAGCAAACAAAAAGTTCAAAGCCGCTAACCAGTGTTCCATATTCTCCAACTGATACATTCATCCCCGAAGCAATGAACGCAATCCATCGACCGCGGTATCACTTGTAGTATAAGTTGAAATGATCCAGAAACTCACATCACAACGCACTTCCACGAGTGCTCCTCATCTTGAATCACAGCGGACTCCCCTGCTTCAGCCTCTGGTCTCGCATTGACACCCAGCGGAACCAGAGACTCGTCTCCCTAGAACTTTACAGCGCCGCTCACGGCGGACACGACGACGGCGCCACAAGCAGGGCGAGGGGTCTGGGGCTCACGAATCATGATATACATGCGGATCGGCTCCGGGCTGTTCTCAAAGACGACGTCGCGCTCGATCTCGAAGCCAAATTTGGCGTAGTAGCCGGCGTTTTGCGCCGTGCTGGACTCAAGATACATGGGACGGTCCTCAGCATCCGCCTACAAGGAGTCAGTTTGAATGTTGGACAAGTGTTTGGCTGGAGATGGCGAGAATCTACCTTGGCGACCATGTCGCGGATCAGCTTCCCAGCATATCCCTTGCCTCGGGCGTTGGGCTTGGTGCCAATGTACACAAGATAGTAGCAGTCCTTGTCCCGTTCACCCATGACCTCTCGCTTGGTCTGGTCCAGGACGGGAAGCATCTCGTCGTAGTAACGCCTACGACCCTCTGCAGACAACTGGTAGTACAGCCTCCACATTCCACTGCGGAGGGCAGTCCACCAGTCATCCATCTGCTGACCTGGAAGCAGCCTATTATACGTGGTTAGCTTGTCTAGTGAGATAATGGAGAGTCACCTACCACAGTGCAACGGCGTCATAGTCTGACCCAATGGCCGTTACAACACCCTTGTAGCAGTGCGCCGCGACCATGTATGTCATATGGTCCACGTGAAGCTTCCATTTCTGCTCATCCGAGTAGTTGGCCATCTCGAGCACGTACTGGCTCATGGCATCCGTTGAAAACGCGAGGGCAAGCGATCTACCTGCCTCGGTAGACTCATTGATACCGACAACGCGGACAGAGTCCTCCCACGTCGACGGCACTAGAGAGCGGCGTCGCCACTTGGCCAGAGACGCCGAGCCATTTAAGCTGTAATTACTGTTCTTGGTAATGATTCCGTCCATAATTTCTTGGGGTTTGATTTATTCGGTATTGGGATTGATAGCTGCATCTAGGGAGCCCCTCCCCGGCAGAAAGGGGCGCCGTGGTATATTAAGCATGGCGAGTTCGCAGCTCAAGTGTCTAGACTTACATCGTATATTTTGATTACTATCGCCCGTATGAACTCGCGAGAGCTGAGTTCTGGAGACGGACGTAAATCTCGAAGGATGACGCAGGCAGTTAAGACTTGTACGAACTTCAACCGACATCAAGTTGGTGCTTGAGCGGGCCAGGCTCGCGGTCACGGCTGACAAGAGTATTGGTATCGAACGAGACCGGTTGAAGGAACGTCAATGAGACGAAGGTTCACGGAGGCGGAACGAAGTTGGGGAGCTGGTTGTCAAGAGAGAAAGCGAAGGGTTTTTCGGACAAGTTAGATGAAAAGCTGTCCACCACACAACGGCGTTGAGAGAAGAAGGCCGAGAGTGCCGACAGCAGTAGCAAGACACCCAAGCTAGCTATTCTTTTACAGCAATCTCTTTCTAAGAGAGAGCTTTTCAAGATTTCCTGAGCAAGGGACTCGTTAGTGAGAAGCAACTGTTGTCTCTGTTTGTGATAGAAGAGTTTGGGCAAGTTGAACCGTATGAGTAATTGTGACGGTAAGAGAGAAGAGATAGTCTCAAGGTAGGCAACTGTCCGAGGGGGTTTAAGTAGGGGACGGGTGAGATATAACTAACCTAGTAAGTGCCATGCCGTGTGGGCCGCATAGATACGCAACGCCTCCAAGAACATTCCATGATGCAACTGGCCAGTCGCAGTTGACAGCCACTTCATGGGGTAACGACTAGCTCCGGAGTGATTGCGGGCAAAGCAGATCAGGTTTGCAATCAGGGAACTTGTATGGAGCACAGTGCTTCATGAGGAGCAAGGCTTGAACCACATGATCACTACCTAGTGGGGGTGACCCTGCCAAGGCTGTGGAATCCAAACAAGCCATGCTGTGAAGCAGTTTCAGAGACCTCGTATCAGCCAGTCGATTGCGCAGTTGGTGAGTCTTGTTGTGGCTCCCTTTGACCTGTATGAATGAGACTCAAAGAAACTGGACGGAGATGCGCCTGTTTGCGGGGTTGGTTGTAAGCTTGGGTGTCAGGTGTACCATCTTGCATAGCCAAAAGAAGGCTTCAGCGTAAGCCACCAAGAGGTGAAGGCGTGAGAGATGTGAGGTCTCTATACAAGAAACACAGAAGAGCTGGGATTCGGTCGAATACCTTTCCATCTGAGAGAACCTTGCTCTGTTTAAGCGCATGGCGCGCTTGGAGCGAGTTGTAGAACGACTTCAGGATCATTCCGCTACCTTGGATGGCGACGGCTTCCACCGGCATCTGAGTTTGTCGTTTGATACTGTGTTGCTTCTGGAACCGACGGTTAAAGCACAGGCGTCATTTGCTCGCACGTGAGAGTGTCTCAGATCACAGAAGCTTTTGGTATTGCCACCTTCTCCCCGAGATCCGAGACGGCAGTTTGTCGCGTGATTAGTCTTAAGTCGATAGTAGTGAGTGAACATGAACGACGTCAAATTAAAAAGCGGCTCTGTGGCCCCAGTGAATCGAGTCACCACGGGGCTTGGGAGCGGATATCTATGCTGACCAACTGCAGATTGCCTTGCACCGCACGCTGATTCTTTCTTCCACCATTGCGCAGCCCTGTTGCTTCTCTTGTCGTGTGTCGGTACCGTTATTTCGTTTTCCTCAATTCATCAGAGCATGCGTCGAATCTCCTGCTCGTTCAGGTATTTGTCCAGGCCAGAGTTAAGGTGCTCCCACCACTCAAATAGCATCGAGTTGCAGATGAGTTTGAACCAAGGGGTGAAAACCAAGCTGGGGTCGTCAAAGAGTTTCTTCAGCTCGTCCGCGCTGACATACTTGGTGTCCCTGACCTCGTTTGGGTTGACATCAAGGTCTACATTGGCCTTAATGAATAAGATGTAGTCAACTACTCCAATATCAGCTCACACTCTCCCACAGCTCCAAAAAGTCACTGATAGGGGTTCATACCTTCGTGCTCGCCCCATTTTCCGTCGCTAGGGGCCTTGTAGTGGATTCGGGTCAGGAATCGGAAATTCTCAAAGGGAACCTGCTCCTTCTTGATGCCCAACTCGTGGTCCAGCTTGCGTTGAGCGGCTCGCTTAACGCCAGCAATTGCGTCCTCGAGGCTTGAGCCGGTCTCGGTGGGGATGTTGAGCGGGTGGGAACAGCAAGTATTGGTCCACATGTCGGGGAAGGTGATCTTTTCGGTAGCGCGCTGCTGGAGGAGGAGCTCGTTCTTGTCGTTGAAGAGAAAGACGGAGAAGGCACGGTGAAGAAGGCCCTTGTCGATGTTGGTCATGAGATGACCTAGTGGCGGAGGAGTTAGTGGATTAAGACTCGAGGACAAAGGAGACGACTAATGGCGAGATGAAGCTTCACATACATATCTTTTTGCTGGCGGTGCCAATCGGCTTATCGTTCTCGTCGAGGACAATGCAGACCTCGTCCATGAGACGGATCTGCTCCTCGTCGTGTCCGGACAAAGGCTCCGAGTTGGTGTCGATGTCCGGGAAGAGACGGAGCATGGCCTCGGCCGTGATGGGCTGGGCAGTTGTGGTGGTGGTTGTGGAGGACATTGCGACGAAGAATCTTGTAGTTCTAACGCCTATGGAAGAGAAACAGCTGCGCAACGCTGGAGGAGTAGGTAGTCAAAGCAAGAAGAGCGAGCGGTTAGAGGTCTAACGTTAGGTCGAGCGGTCTGTAACGAAGGCTGGCTTCATTTTAAGGGTCATTTCCTCTTGCGCTGTTTGCCCCTCCAAAAAGTTGTCGGGTGTGGCAGCCATGCCCCTCCATCTCACCTGCCAGGGCAGCCATTGGCGGTCCACTAAAGCCCGCCACTGGGAGTTGACTCTTCTAACGTTAGTGGCCCAATAGGGGGCCTTTCCACTTAAAGCAGTGGGGCTCAACTGGCTGTTAGATAGCCATCTCGGTGAGCCTTGTCTGGGGATAGTCTCGATAGCTGCTTGACAAGAGTCCCGAATTGACAGCTAAGGGATATTACCTTGACAGAGGTAATTAAACTGCACTACATAAAACTATAACACATTTAGGATGTCCCTTTTGCGTTGTCACGATGGTGTCCAGCAGTTGGTACAAACTATCCAGCTCCGATACTGCAATATCTATGCCAAGCTAATTCACTCTCATTTTGCTAATGTTCGGATCCATCAACAAGCTGCATGACGCAGGGGATCTGTCGTGAATGATAACTACAGACCATCACAGTATCTTTATGAATGAATGCTTTCCAAAATAAATATTGTACATGTTTGCTTACTATGATTAGTCCTAACAAGTATATCCGTACAATGGCATGGCTGTTGAATCAGATACTACGAGATTATGCGCTAACATGCATATTGACCAAGCGGGGTTCGCGGAGCAGCAGCTGTCCTCGCCGTCAGGGGAAAGTAGCCCAAGCGTGGCTGGAGAGCTTCGTCATTCCTAACCTCACGCCCTGACACCGACAACACCTCTCCATCGATTCTACATACTCTGCGGTCGCCGCCCAAACGATTGCGATTTGTCCCTGTCTCTGGAGTACTCGCCCTATATATACCGTCATTACTATACCCCATCGACCTCTGCGGCTGCCGTTATCATCGCTGAGAGCCCCAATACGACACAGCCATGGCTCCCAAGATCGAGGCGCAAGAGATTGAAACCTACTGGAACATCTTCTCCGCGCGGACAGGCGGCGGCAAGTTCCTCACTGGTGAACAGGCTGCCCCTGTGCTCAGCAACAGTGGCCTGCGAGAGGATCAGCTGGAGCGAGTGTGGGACCTTGCCGATGTCGACAATGATGGAAACCTCGACTTTGAGGAGTTCTGCGTCGCTATGCGCATTATCTTTGACATTCTGAATGGAGTAGGCTCCCGGTTTCCCGAGAATTCCGTCACACAGCAGCAGCTGACCGAGCACAGGAATACGCAGATGTCCCTACGACATTGCCCGATTGGCTCGTCCCCGAGTCCAAGGCCCATCTGGTGCAAGCGAGCCGAGCTATCACGGGCAAGCAGGTGCAATTCGAGCAGGTTGAAGATGAGTCGGACGACCTCGGGCTCAAGGACGGCTTTGAGTGGTACATGAAGCCTCAGGACAAGTCCAAATATGAGCAGATCTACCAAGAGAACCGAGATATGCGCGGTGAAGTTGATTGTAGGTGTTCTGGCCAAAGAAGCAATGCTCAAGCTAATCTCCAATAGTCAACGCGCTCAGCGACCTGTATGAGTCGCTCGATGTTCCCGATACCGATATCCGATCTGCATGGAACCTAATCAATCCATCTGCGCAATCGACTATCAACAAAGACGCCTGCCTCGCTTTCCTACATATCCTCAACAATCGCCATGAGGGATTCCGGATTCCGCGCACCGTCCCCGCATCCCTACGCTCCAGCTTCGAGCGCAACCAGATCGACTACCAAGTCGATAATCAGCGAACCGGCGCCAACTCGCGATGGGCCACCAAGGCGGATGACTCAACCAGCACTGGTCGCAAAGCCAAGTTCGGCGACCAATACCTTACGCGCCTAGGTCGTAGCGGGTTCAAGACCGCTGGGACAGATTTCTCCACAGAGAAGACGGAGGATTGGGAGGAGGTACGGCTGAAGCGCAAGCTGCAAGACTTGGAGGAAAAGATGAAGAAGGTGGAGGAAATCGCGGAACGCCGGAAGGGCGGGAAGCGCGATTCCAAGCCAGCGCTTGTCAAGAAGGAGCTGGACCAGCTGCTCGACTACAAGCGAAGGGAACTGAGGGAATTGGAAGAGGGCACAGGCAAGAGCGCGGCGGGAGGAGGTCTTAAGAGCATACAGGAGGATCTACAAACAGTCCGCGAACAGGTGGAGGGTCTAGAGTCCCACCTGAGGTCGCGTGAGCAGGTCCTGGAGGAGCTCCGAAGGGAGATTGAGGATGAGAAGAGAGGATAGGTGACTCTGGAGATGGCGGGCTGTTGTTTGGCTTGTAGGAATACCATGGCGCTTTCTTATATGGGTATATCAGGCGTTACTATACTCGCTCGTTTCGCGACAGGATCACCACATGCTCCCATCCGCATACTTTTGCGTCCTCTCCAAGCCCAACGTGCGGCCCTTGATAGCCCACACAGCCAGCGACGGCACGGGCACGTAGCCAAGCCGACCAGCTCCGCGGCTGCGGCCAGTGGAACAGAGAAAGGCGTCCACAAGAGGCCCGCTCACCGACTGCGCCGGCTTGTCCTTGAGCGCAAGGTCGATGTTCTTGGCGACGCCTGCAGCCTGTGCCTCGGTGATCATGAAGGCCGCCCGCGGCTTAGACACGATGTCTCCCACGGCCCAGACGCCATCTGCAGCCTTGACGCGCATCTCGTCATCGACGTCCACGTAGTCCTGCTCGTTCAGCCATTCCTTGGGGAGGTAATCCGTGTTTGGCCGCAAGCCCATAGTCGGGAGATACAGATCCGTCAGTATCTCTCCTCCGTCCGACAGCGCAACGCGCGTCTTGCCGTCTGGCAGCTCCGTCGTGCCCTCGGCGCGCACGCCCGCGCGGATCTCAACGCCAAGCCGGCGGAGCTCGGACTCGACCGAGCTCGCGATCTGATCTCCGGCGACAACGTGCTCGTCGGCTGCGATGAGCACGACCGTGGTGGAGGGGAAGGCGAAGCGAATCTCGCCCGCGAGCTCGACACCCGTGGCGCCGGCGCCGGCGATGACGATATGTTCGGCGGCCTCGATCTGCGATGCGGTGCGGTGCAGACTCGCCAGGAGCTCCTCATGCGAGCCGGAGGCCTTCCAGGGCAGGTCTGTGTCGGCGGCATTGGCGCCCGTGGCGAGGACGAGGTGGTCATAGGCGATGACGGAGCCCGGACCGGCGGTATCAACGCGGACGGTGCGGGCGGTGGGATCCACGGCCGATGCGGTGCCGACGATGAAGTCGACACTGCCGGCGGGATACTGGACCAGGCCTGGCTCGATGGGCGCGAGGATCTCGTCGTCCTTTACGACGCCGGGGATGACGGCGCGGACGGAGGCGAGGTTCCAGTAGAAGTGGCTGTTCTGTGAAGATGTTGGCTTGAGGGGCATTGTATAGAACGGGAGAGGAATTCTACCTTGGAAATGAGAACCACTTTGAGATCGTCTTGGTGAGGCCGTGTGTGCTTGAGGAGACGATGAGTGACGGCCATTCCGCCGAGGCTGCCGCCCAGGACCACGACTGTCTTGACCATTTTGGATATACGTTCAGTGATGAGGTTAATTAGGAGCTTTTACAAAGTTGGTTTATTTTGTCTTGAGGCTGTGGGTGTAAGTTGTGGTGAAGAGAAAGACGAGGTTGAGCTAACTCCGAGCACGGCCACGGCCTCGGAGCAATCCCCTGCTGTCGATGACGAGTCAAGATCTTTATAGAGCCATTTCATATTACTACCTTACCCATGTGTCTATCTTTTAGAAAAGTCTTTATTGAATTCATCTTATGGTACCGCGAATTTAATATATTCTTATGAGGTCAGTTATGAGTTGTATTGAGCATGTCGTCTTACACCGACGAGGACTGACTTCAGGCTAAAGGGCAATTCGCAGAGCCAGTCAGGTTCTTGTCAGAGTACTAATAAGACCAAATCATATACACAAGTCAACGTGATCAATACGTATCTTCAAACAAGGTATCCATGATCATCCATCAACACGTGCCTCACGTCCACCACATCTTGAACCAAGCCGTCCCTCGGCCAGATCTTCAAAGCACCTCATTCCCCCCTCTCGGGCCAATGGTAGCCCACGACGTCACTTCAAGCACCCTCTGCTGACCCCTCCATGACCCCGCTATAACCCGCCCGCCAGAGTCCTCAACAAGAATCCCAACACCCTCAACTCTTCTCCTTCTTCATATACCGACTCTCCAACTATCACGCCTCCATACCCAATCAACACACACGTATATACACACAGCCCATCATGTCTGCCCCCCAGAGCGAAGCGTTCAAGAAGGCTGTTGAGGACTCCAAGAAGCTCACCTCCAAGCCCGACAGCAACGAGCTCCTCGAGCTCTACGGTAAAGCTTCCCTGCCGTGTCCCTTCCGTCTTCGCCTCAGCTAATCCTATCCCGTCCTGTAGCTCTCTACAAGACTGGCAACGCCGAAGACTTTTCCGCTGCCGTCAAGCCCGGCGTCTTCGACCTCAAGGCAAGCCTTTCTCTCTCTCTCCCGTCTTCTGTCCCCAAATTCGCATCTAACCATCTCTACAGGGCAAGGCCAAGTACAACGCGTGGAAGGACGTCGTCGACGAGGGCATCACTCCCGACACCGCCCAGGAGCGATACGTCGCCCTCGTCGAGAAGCTCAAGGAGAAGTACGGCTACGACGCCAACAAGGAGCCCGAGGCCGTCGGTGCCAACTAGACGTGTCGACCCGGGGAACATGAAATCATGATGCGATGAGCACAAGAGGTGGGGGCTGGTGGTACACGAATCATAAACATTGCAATGTATAGGGCTGTTCATTTGTTGTCGGTTACGGCATCGTCTTTAGCTGCAGAGAGAAATCATACCCTGTCGTTTTAAGTCCGCCTTTTTGTCTGCGCCTTCCACCAAAGAGGCCATTATCGGGTTTCTATCCAGGTTATACATGCGAGCTGCTGACCAAGAGCCAACATCAGCTGATATGAGCCGGCTGAACCATCACTAAATCTTGGCTGTCGAGCTTTTATGTTCCTGATCCGCGGTTGTCGGTTGACTTTGGCTAACAGCACACACATCATCCTGGAACCCTGGAGCCAGGCGGTCGGTGCTTGCTGAGATCAGACCGACCGATCGGGATGCCCCGAGCTCTAACGTTGCGTAGTAATTATCTCCACCATAAATCCCGTCCATCTCAAGATTATACTTACACATGCGCATCATCTTTCTTACATGATCCAACGTGCACTTCAACAGACTGAATCGCTCAGGCGTGTGCAATGTCGATAAAATTGTCTACCAGGGCAATTATTAGGTCAAGTATACCATGACACGAAAACTCGAGCTCCCGCGTCATGTCGAATAGTAACTAACTAAGATTAAAGGGTCAAGTAGGTAGACGAAGGCCGTGTACCATACGTCGACAAAAATTCCAAGCACATCGAGCGTTTCTCGTTTATCGTCCTCGCCATTCGCTCCTTTTCCGTACCAAAACACCAAGCCAATCAACTCCGGTCGAAGGTGGTCGCAAAACTGAAGGGGAATCTCTTTCAAAATGGATATATGTTCGTCAGAAGGGTATTTATGCTCGACATTGCAGCACGGGGTTTTCCAGCAATTTGTGGTTTGGCGGATCCCATCACTCTCTTCATCATAAACTCATAAGGTCGTGTCCGGGTGGCAACTCAAGAGGGCCAACACTTCCACGGAACAGAGCTCGATTAGAGAAGGGCAAAGACACCGGCAGCAACGAGAAGCAGCGCGCTCACGCCGGTAGTGGCAGCACCAGCAGTGGCCTGAGGCGGCTGCGTAGGGGCCGTAGTATCGATTGACGAGGGGCCAGTCTCAGAGGGTTGAGTCGGGACAGCACTAGCAATGGTGCTGTTGGTACCACGCCAGGCCGTGCTGTAACCAGAGCTGGGGCGGACAGTGGTGGTCTTCTCCGAGGCCTCGGTCTTGGTCTTAACAGGGACTGCCTTCGAGGTGGTAGAGACATGAGTGGTCGAGGTCTGGGTTGAGGTGGTCTCAGGGGCAGTGGCGGAGGTACTCGTGACATAGACGGTAGTGGAAGTGGTCTTGAGCTCAGAAGTCGTGGTAGATGGAGTGGGCTCAACGGTGGTGGTGCTGGTGGTGCTGATGCTAGTGCTGGTGTAAGCTGCAGCGCTCTCAAGGCCATCCTTAAGGCCATAAGAGGCAGCACACTGGACCAGGTCCATGGTGTCGGGACAGCACCAGGTCTGAGACTTGGTGTCGTGAGTACAGTAGTAGCCCTTGTCGCAAGAGTCTGGGGCCGGGGTCAGTGCTCAGTTCTTCACAGGGGATATCGCAAATGAGTCCTTTGTAAGACAGAGAGGTTTGGCAGTACATACTTCCAGAGCCATCAGAACAGCAGGTCTGCTTCACCAGAGGGTTGTAGCAGTGAGTAGAGTCGTCGCTGGAAGGGCATGTCTCGTAGCCTTCACCGCAGGCTTCAGCACAAGTGCTGCCGTCGCCGCAGACAGACTGCTCAGGCTGGTACCCAGGACTGGCGCGACGCGAGAGACTGACGCCGAGAACGGCGGCCTTGGTCAGCTTGTAAGGCTGGAGCTCGGCAGCGGCGCTCACTGCGCACGCCCAGAGAGCGAGGGAGGCGATGGTTCGGAAGTGCATCGTGAAGAATGAAGTCGATACAAGTGCTTATACGATACGATCTGTCAGGCAGGGAAAGACAGCCACAAACAGGGTATAGGCGATGACAGTGGATATGTCGCGGGGATTTCAACGAGGGTCGGTGTACAAGGACGAGCGAGTGAGAGATGTTAGGTTAAGCAGGATCTGATGAGGATGCTGATGTACAGGTTGTTTGAAAGAATGGATCGAGTATCGATGGAAACGATTCTCTAGGAACGACAGTAACAGCAATAACAAGGACGAAGATGATGAGGTTTAGAATAGAGGGCCACGCGACGGGGAGGGATGGGGAGAATGAGGTGTAAGTACTCCGTACTGTTTCGAGAGACCATGGCGCCAAGGAAGGAAAGACCTAGACAACCAGAGACGGGCAGCAGCATCTCGGCCAAGCAGGCACGGAGTCACTTCCAACAACAGGCAGGAAGAGGAAATGGGGTCGGGTCTCGAGGCTACGATAGGCTGGATTCATCGGGAGGATGGAGCAGAAACAGCTTGGGCTGGGCTTCGTGACATGGATCCCCTCTCCTTTGTAATTAAACTTGGGATCTGCCTCCATCGCCAACGAAGAGAGGGCGACGCCATGCCTATTGGGGGAGGGGGGAGGTTGAAGGGCAGCCTTGTCAGTCACTCAGTGACTGAGACGGGAGACGCCAGAGAGCATGACTTTCTAGGTGATGGCATCGTTTAATGCCCTCTCTCGACGCTTCATTCGTGTTACAGAGTGTCGTACTCCGTAGATGTTAACCGCAACCACTCTTGCAACACAAGTCAGTCTGCGACATTTTCCTACCCCAGATCATCTGTCAAATCAAACTATTGCCAGTCTAGTCAAATGATACGCCATTCATCATCTACTCTAATTCAAAGCTGAAGAGGTTAATTAGTTAACGTTAGCCGCCCACCTGCCAGACTCGGGCCAAGCCTGGTTGAAAGAGGCATGGCGTGTTGGATCATCTCTAGATCGCAATCTTGCTTGTATTATCCCGCTCCTCTACGGAGTACGGAGTGCGGAGTAGAAAGTGCCTTGACGTCAATGAGTAACATTGCAAAGACGGCGATCACCATTATCTCTCTCATCGACTGACTCTTTCTTAGCCTCTCGTTGCCCCCTTGGCGGAAGAAAAGGCATCTCTAGGGCTGCCCTTTTGGGTAGGTACTTAGGTCTCACACCAGGGCATGTCACCCGCCACGGCCGCTGAGTGGCCAGGCTCTTTGGTGCAACTTCAGGGGTCCAGCCTACCACAGCGAGGAGCTGCAGGCTCTAGCGTTAGCCGAGACCCCGTTGGCGCTAACAACGCAGGAACCAGGAACCAGCGAGACCCGTCTAAGCGATCGAGGGGGTTGCTCTCGTACGTACTCCGTAGTTAGGGAGCAAATAACAAATAATCATTCATGAGGCTTGCCAAGGTTAACTAACACCTTGATGCTCTTGAACCTGCTTGGCCATAATTATACCCTGCAGACGTACTCCGTACCTAGCAGAAACTCCTCACACGACGTCTCTCTTCTGGGCTTGGCCTGGGTTTCAGGTTCTTACATGGATCCATCCCCCACCTCATGGGCCATTCAATACTATAGCAACAGGGGTCCGGCCTAGTCATAAGCGACTCATCTCTGGCGGCATGTCTAAATAACTCACCTAAAAGTCATCATCACAGCTCGAGGCAAAGTACGGAGAAATTAGTCTCATCTAACGTTACTCTGTACATAGTAGGCATTAGCTACCACTTCCTATCGTATCGGATACCCGCCGTGCCTAGTTCCTTCATACGCCTTACAATACTACAACCCATTAAACAAGATACGATTTCCTCCCTGGCCCTACTACTATTTCTCAGCCGCCGCCTCTGCTCCGTAGAATTCTAGGCAAGCCAGGAGTGACAGTAAACCGAGAAAAGAACCCAACTCTCATGCTGGCCCATCATGGCCAGGTCTGTATTAGAGGCCTGATCGTTCCAGATCGCCTGCAACTCTCAACGCAAAGCCATTACCATCCACAAGTACGGCAGCTCAGAAAGCTTTACTCAACCTCGTCGCCGCCCATCTTGGCGATCCACTTGTTCATGTGGGCGAACTTCTCTTCAAAGGTCTTCTGGAGCTTCTCTCCTGCAGCCCACATCGGATCGCCCTTCTTCCAGTAGGTGAAGCAGTTGTCAAAAATCTGACGAACATCGGCGAGGAAATCTTCGTCACTCGTGTATTCTCTACGGTCCATCTTGGCCTTGATCGTGGTCAGGTCCATGGGTCTTTTGACCTTGTCGAAGTAATCCGGAACACCATCTTCTGAGGGCTCAACAGGGTCTCGGAAGGGGCCTACGAGTCGGGTCCAGAAACCTGTGCAGAACAAGTCAGCGTCATGGTTCACGGATAGATAAGAGTGCACAGTCACGTACCAGGCCCGGAGAGCATCCTAGTGAGCAGGTCGGAGCAAAATTCCAGCTTCTGCGCAGAGGTGAACTCGCGTCCATCCATGTAGCCCGCACTAATTCGACGCTTTTGCCCAGGCTTGGAAAGAGAAGCTCGGGCTTTTGCCGCTCTGTCCACGGGTGACGGGTTACTGGTCGAAACTCCGCTGATCCTTCTATTCTTCTTTGCGTCCGTCTCGTGCTCATCCTCCAGGTAATGGACGTTCTTCCGTGGGGTCGCCGACGAGAGCGCAGTAATAGTGGCTCCGGCAGTCGGGGCTGGTTCCATGGGGCCCAAGTCAAACGAGCTCATGGCGACGACGAGTTCACTAAGGACTTCTTGTGGTAGCGACTTGGCGAACTCCGCCCGGGCATCGGAAGATCGCATGTACTCGGCGGTCCACGAAAGGAGGAGCTTTCGAATCGAGGATCCTTCGGGTGTATCCTTCCAGACCTGAATGAGGAGCGGTGTTGCTGGGATTCTCTCGGTGATGCGTCGGCAGTCGATCATGGCACCGAGAGCATTTTCACAAAGTCCCTTGATCCCAAGCTTGTGACCAAGCTTCCACAGTCCGACGAGCGCCTCGTAAGACGGCACGTTGGACTCGTCCGATATGACCTTATCCGTGTAGAGGAAATTCTGCGCGAGCCCGAAAATCTCCTTAGTCGTATCGGGGAGCTTGACGATATGCTCAACCTTTTCTTCGGCGCTTATCTGCGAAAAGTGCTTGTCATAGAACTCGGACCGGGAGCAGAGGAAGTCCTTCTGGATGCCAAAGGGGCATTCATCGGGACCGACGAGGATGATGACGAAGATGGGATGCGGTTGACTACGTGAATATTAGTATCTTCCAACGTTAGACCCAGATGCGGCAGACGAGACGGTCTTACAGCCATGAAAACGGTTCCTTGTTCTTGACATTATCAGTGTCCTTGACGGCTGGGGCACTGGCCCCGTTCTGGGATTCTGCCATCTGTATCAGTTGGACCGCGGTGGAGTTGTAATGATCAAAGATCAAATGATGGTTCTGAGTTCTTTTCGAGTTGGCGATATCTTATGTAGACCTGTAGCGACGGTGAGTAACTTATTCACTGCTTCCTGAACAGTAGCCTGAGTAGCCGCCTAGACCACAATAATAGTCAGCTTGCGACTGGGTAAATGCATCTGCACTTGCATTTGCCGCCGAGCTCCATTGTGAGCCAGATTTGGGTGGAGTATTCCAGGCTACAATGAATAGCTATTGTTCTGGATATGAATGATGCAGCTCACCTTCGATCCACAGACTCTGGCAGTAAGCTATTGTCCAATCTCACTCACCAGCACGCACCCTTCGCTTCTGGCTTTGGTCTCGATCTCGCCCGCTCAATCAAGCGTTCTTTATGAGAATTGCATGAATTTTCGATGATACCGATGAAAACGCTTGAGTAGTGATGAATTGTAGTCGACCGCGAGGTCCTGCTGGTTCAATTGATGGAGTGTGAAGCTGCAGTCGAGATGAGATTGTTAGCCAATAAGGTTGCTGAATCTTGGCGCCTGTCCATTCTTTCCGCGAAGAAAACGGAATAGGGATTGTCCGTCTCCGGCTTTCTCGGCCAGCGACGTCGTGAATTGATTTACCCTATACCCATACGAATTTCCGGAGCAACATCTCAGGTTGTGAATGGGCGACTTGATAATCACCACGGTCAATAACTTACTTACAAGTACTTGAGATACAGGTTTCGAGACTGAACCGACACTTTTCAGCTTCTTAACCACAGCTGGGCTTGTCCTGGTTTTTTTCTTCTTTTTCTTGGTAGAGTGTTCAGAGTCAAGTTCACGTACATGAACGTCGATTCTTAAGGATCAATACAGCTCAAAGCCGATGATGATATTAACTCCGATAGTTCCTCTACGTACAGCATGCTAGACCGAGGGGTAATCTCGGGCTTTAGGCAAGATGCTGCAAATACTGAATAACATAAAGATATATAACTGGCCCAAGTGACATGCATGAATACTTGGCTCTCCGGATAGCCTTCACCAGTAAGTGTATGTCATCTCAGTTCTATATATTGATATAGGTCCTGCTGTCGTTTGAATTGCTGTGCAGAAGGCCATTTCGAGTATGACCTTAGATTGAGTTGGTTTTGTTTGAGTGATTGGGATGATTAGGAAAGCCGGGCAGGGGCTATTCTTATACTGTTCAGCTGGCCAATAGGAGATATGTTCATTTTGAACAGACTTCTTTGACGGAGAAATGAAGCTGCATGGGATGCAATATCTAACCTTACTGATCTGAGTTACTGGGTTGCTGGGTTGCTGGGCTTGGGTACTGAGCCTCTATTGTTTTCTTCTCTGATGATTGTACTGGGCTACTTTGATCCCCCATGGGTGCTATAAAGTTATTCTCAAGTATGTGACATAACTCAAACCCCAGAGAGACACTGTAGCTGAACAGTACATATACGGAATACCATCCAATAGTGCCGAAACAGGAGATCCCTCACAAATAGCATCTGACTATCCTTTAGTCTAAAGTCCACGCGTTTCCCTCAGGGGACCTCCCATCACAAGGATATAAGATGACGTATGTACCATTGAGTCGAGGAACACTGGACAACATACATAGTGACGGCACTCTCCCCGGGCGGACGGACCTTCAAAGTACACGTGTGTTATTATTCATGCGGATTCATCCGCGGCCGTCCAAGCTTGAGCAAGCTGTAGCTATGCACCCACTGGCACGTCAGCGTGGAGTTGGATATGGAGAACCGTTAGTGTTGTACTCCGTAGAAGGACAAACCAATCGGCAATCCTCAGCACCAAGGTAGTAAACAATGGAACCAAGGCAGTAATAAATGGTGCTCGAAAAGGCCGTCTTGACACGCGGCCCGTTACGAGCCCGCCAAGAGCTGACGAAATCCTTGTACAGACATTGACGCAGTCAAAACGTCTGTATCAAACTGCGAGCATGGGCATTCAGGCAAATACACGGACGGGCTTCTCTTTTCCCGGGGACCCCGTGATTCAAGGTCTGGAGATTTATCCGTTCCCCGGATTTCTCAACGTCAACACGCCCCCCTGACGACAACCACGAACTCGATGCCGTCGGCAACAAGAAGCATGTGTCAATCACGCGTTCGTTCGAACCACCAGAACAAGCTCCATGATACCGTACATACCTTGCTGCTATCTCAGCCGGCAGAGCCGCCCCCCGTCGCCGCTGAGTGCCGAGGGTCGTTCTCCAAATGATACGATCGCGTACAACGAACCCATGTATCGCATGATGTCGCTATTAGACACATAATCTCGCCGCAGATGAAACCTCCCGACCGATAACAAAAGCAATTAAAAACCTGGCACATCCATGGGGAAATGCAGACGGGGTACACGTAGCAGGATCGTCGCTCATCTGCCGCGCATGTGCCGGAGGGCGACGCACGTGATTGGTGAGGATGGAGGGCTCGAAATCTTGGGGCAGTTGACGATCAGGCCAGAAGACGATCATGGCGCGTACCGCATCATCACCCAGTAAGAGTATGTACCTACTCCAACAGCTTAATGCTATGAATATGAAGCACAAGCTTCACAAGTCGAGGTGTACGTAAAATGCATGTGCATTACCACCGAGACTGTAAGAAATACGGCCTATGATACTGTAGCTTGTAGCTCTCCCGAGCACAACAGGGGAGCTTCCTCGGAGACTGGTTCTCCGCTACCATCAGCCCATGTCAAAGGAGAATCGCATGAGCGCCCTGCAGATGCACCCTCCATCGATATGCACTGGCACGACCTGACGAGCAAGCAAGGGCAAAGGAAGAAATGTCCAAAATCTGGGCCACATTTGACAAGACGTCAACTCGAGTCGAGATAAGCAATTGACGGCGGACAACAGCACCACAACAGGATACATTTAGACTACACCTCGGGCATCTCGTTATCGATACCAATTGACAAAACATAAATGATATCAGCAAGCTTCAATATGTCTTGCAAGATGTAACGGCATCCCACGGGAAGACACACGCCCATAGCTTCTTGTGCCGACTGTATCAAAGTACAGGTTAATTAACGTTACTGTACAAGGCTCCAACAATATCCCGAGCCACAGAAAAAAGCCTCCTTCTTTTCCTCCACGCCGCGGACATGTCTCGGCATGAAATGCGGTTCCAGAGAAGGCCTAGTGGCCCGCTCTAAGCAGCATCCCATCTCGGCCTAACTTGCACATCCCAGATTGCGAGATCTGGGCGGGTTTCTAGCGCATAACCCGCTCGTTCGTTTACAGCTGGCTGGACAGGACAGCGGCGGTGTGCATGTAAAACCCGCAAAATCTCCATCATGGATGGATGCCCGACAGGGGCGTTCGAAAAGTTTTTCAGCTTTGGCTTCAACCGTTGCAACGGAGCATGTCGGGGAGGCAGACTCTGAGTCACTTAAGGACCGGTTTGACGAACTCGAGATACCTATCTCGCGCCGCTAGTCAGGTACTGCGAGTCCCTATGCCTGATTTCTCTGTCATGACCATGATATATTTCATTGTGCGGACAGCTCAACCCTGAGGCATCATGCTGCACAGCATCTTTCACTACTATTATCCTCTTGTTACCGGACGCTCCCGTCGCCAAGTCCATTCCCCACATGGGATGACGATGGGGTCTCGACCCAGTCGTCGTTAAACTACGAAGCTTGCATTCTGCATCTCCATTAGTGAGTGCATAGATTGTGCCGGACTAGTGTGTTGCATACCTGTAAACCTGTAAACCCCAGAGCGATTGAGCAAGTTTCGTAGATGCGAGAGGCAGAGCAAGATAGACAATCCAAACTCACACATTGCCGACGTTCCAGACCAAGTGTTGACGGCACTTCGTCCTATTCTTGGTACCCTCCCTCACTGCGATCCCATGCGTCATCCATCCCCGATCTTCCCCTGTTTCCATGCTTATTCCCCTAAGCTTCTTTTCATCTATCGCCCCCAGATTGAAAAGGTTGCATGTCCACGTTTCTTGCCACGGTTCATGACACAACAAGGCTGAGAGCCATCCTCGGATGATTGACAAACACGGGATGGCATAGAAGGTCATTGATGAGCGCATCAGGGCTCCAAACGACACCATCGGCCACTCGTGCAAAGTGCATGAGGGTGGTGTGTCTTTACAAAACCCCGGGCGGACACTCGCATCAAAGTATCTTTTCCCCACATGTACCTCGAGGATCCCTCCAGAGAGCGACCGGCCCGGTGGAGCTCGCACCTCCATGCGCTCCACGTCCGCAGAGTAAAACCTCCGCCAGCCGCCCAACCGTTGTCCCTGCTTGAGCTGGCCTAGCAGAGCTAGTCTTGTTTGAGATTTCTCTGGGCCCTGGGGCTGGGGCCGTCTCTTAGCCAAGACCCCAATGATGATGCCATTAGTGAAAATTCTTATCCTTCCAGAAGCATGCCACAGTCTGGGGGACCCGGCTAAAACAGGACGAAACCCTCCCCCATGAGCCACGATGCTTGGACGACCTGGGACTACGGCCGGACTTGGCCGAAGCGTCTTGCCAAACCGACTCTGGCACCAGCGAGCACAATGCGGTGCGCGCGGCTTTATTGTGGCTCCCCGCAGTCCCAGATTGCGTTGGGTTTTGCTTGGAGGCGGAGCCGCTGTGGCTAGTTAATAAGTGGGCTCGGTTCAATTCGAACACATGTCTCTTGCTCATCTCGCTCCGTGGGGAGGTAGTGATATTATGCTCCGTCCCGTGGTGAGGCTCTGCCTTGTGCCTGGTGATGCCGGTCGCCGTTTCGATTTGGTCGGCCCTTTACCGGCGCCGAGACTCCGACCTCCTCTCAACAATCCCCAGACTCCATTCGACTCCATCTAGAGCCTCCTTTTCATCCATGATTAGTCGCCTGAGCTCGGCTCATCGCTTTCATTACCTTCTCCGTCACTGTTCTCGTCCTCGCTCTGTCCGACTTCCTGGCCTAGGATGAGGTCCTCGCTGCCTTGCCACTGAGGCGGAGGGGCCGGCATTGCCGCCTCGTCTTCGTCTGCCCATCCGTAGTCCTCGTCGTCTTCGCTGTCAGGCACTTCGAGATCGGTCTGGCCAAGCTTTCGCTTGTGTCTGGCCAACTCAATTGACTGGAACGCTTCGTAGGGGACCTGGGTCACGCCGTCCTGCAGTCTTGATGTGAGCAATCGCCAGCTTGAACATACAATGCCTGACATACCAACTCCACTTTGAATGCGACCACGTTCTCCACGGTCTCCTGAGACGTTTTCCCGTCCACTTTTTGCAAACCTGCGAGGAAGACGCTCACGAGTTTATTTTCCTGCCAGACCCAGTCTCGGAACATAACAAGTCGGGTTGAAACCCCTTGTTCCCATACCGTGGCATTGACTGCGCCAGTCAACGTTGCCCCCCTCTCCGAGTGCATCTTGGTTGCGCACTGAGACAAGATGACAATTGCACAGTTCCTAGTACCCGCAAGCTTGTGAAGAGCGTTCATAATGGCCTGCAGTGCCTGCATCCGTTTTGCAGAGGAATTCGGACCTATGCAAATGTTAGCTAGAAGCTATATCTTTCGCTTATGCACATACCTTTGCCCGATTTAGGAGCCGCCTTGTTGCTATCATGAGATTTGGGCAAGGCTGAGTTTACCAACGCTGATAGGGAACTGATAACCACGAGCGATGAGTTGGCAGGTATTGACTTGGGTGTCGGCCGTGAGACCAAGGCAACGAAGTGAGGAAGCGTCAGGCATGAGTAATGATAGAACCGGCCTGCATGGCCTTCATCCATCTCTGGTGCAGGCGCTTCCTCGGGCGTATGGTCCTTACATCTATTCCTTACAGCACCAATGACTGCCTTTAGTCTGTCATGTTGAACAGCTTGAAAGCAGTCTATGCAGTAAAAGCCAAGTCAGAAGTTGCAAAGGGGCAATAGTCGGGCTCGAATCAACAGACCTACCCAGACCACAGCGTCGCCATCGGCCAATGCATTTGAGGTAAGCTGTAACCTTTCTCACACATCAGCCCAGTGACCATGAAAAGGAACACTTTTTCTCACCCCAAGGCAGTCTTGCCTGTTCCAGGGGGGCCCCAGATTTCAGTCACCTGGCCGCGATGAATACCGCCTCTGTGGGTAGAATCTTGAGAGTCAACGGCCCCTGGGCCATAAAGAGCCTGGTCCAGATCTTCGAGGCCCGTCGAGATGTGGTTTGACGCGTCGTCTCTGAGGTCGTCTAGGGCCTGTGACGCCGAGACGGTTGGTAACCGGTCTGTCCAGCGGGTTAGCTTGGGTCCCATATCGTGGGATGCATCGTGAGACTGACGGGTACCAGGTGTGTCAAAGCTGGCTCTGTCGTGACCATGAATCGCATGATAATCCATCCTCCACACTCATCACGATGGCGCGTAGTCTTTCCAGACCAGTCAACGAAGCAATCGTGAGTGGACCTCCAGGCGGGGGCGCGGTAGGATTGCACGTGCTCAAGTGAACGCGCCATCACGTGATCAGAAGCTGCTTCTTCTAGGCAGGTTTCGCCGAGTTTTCAACTTCAGAAGCCAGCTTCAGCGAAATGGAGTATCAGGCCATTGTCCGTTGAATCCCACCCGCGTTAGGTTTTTGCGATGTTCCATGGTCTCTCTCAAGGTTCTCCTTTCCTCACCATGGCGAGCCACTCAACCCCGGTTTGCAGCCATGAATCTCGATAAGCGGTCCACAGAAACCCCAACCTGGAGCAAGGGGGCATGTTGACTGACTTTAACCGCTGTGGCAAAAGTGCTTGCCATTGGAACCATGGCATAATTGGCAGAGCTGTCACAAAGACAAACCGTTACTCCAAACCATTCAGAAAGCGAAGACGGCGAAGTCTCCAACGTGAATGCAATACAGCACACCGGCACTTGCAGACCAACATCTGACCAAACTATTGGCTACACAGCAAGCATCGCCACTCCTGGAGGGAGATGATGTGGCTCGGCTGTTCGGGTAACACTGAGCTGATTCTCATGCCCTACTCCGTACTCCGTACAAAGCGGGCTGTAAAAATGTCAACCCCAGACCGTGGAGACGTGGAGTATCCATTTTCGGTTAGAAACTAGCGGAGGAGGAGGTGCGAGATGATTGAGGGATTGGGAACTTGACTCGAGCAACCGTATGATGCTCATATATCAAGCTTGGCGATAATGAATAACAACCCCTTCTCACCCCTCAGGGCCATGACGGGGACGACACTGTGGAGAATATGAGGCTATCTTACCCCATTCTCCATCTCCCCGGTCCCTGAAGAAGGAGATGGGAAAAGACTGCACTCAGATGACAGAGATCAGCACTGCGTATACGGAGTATAGTAGTCACAGAATTGACAGAACCAGCCCATAACAAGAAACTAGAGAGATAAGAGTTCCCAGCCGACGGCGTCAATAAGATCCAAAGAGGGGATGGTGTTCTGAAGGGGTAGATTCCTACCGTTATGCTATGTAGTATAATATCCCTGCTAATGCTTGCGTTACATCCAGGCTATGTTTGTGCCTTGCATGAGCTACCCCGTACAAGTATCAAGTGACATCGCAAAGCCTGCTTCACTTGCAAAGGACCTGGAACCCGACCTCGAGAGTCAACAGTTAGTTGAGTGATTTCCGAGCTTCATTATGAGTGCGCATTTTCTTTGAGATACTCCGTATTAGCTTGGAGAGCCACTTTGTCTGCTATGCTGGCTTGGTCAAATCCAAGGAGCATGAGGTTTCGGGTGGCCGTGCACTGGGACTCAGAAACCCTCACCCGGTTAGATGCGGTAGCGCTAGACTGTAAGGCAGCGAATACGATGAGATTCCAAGATGGGACAGCGTGGTGAGCACATGTGGGACTGTGATCATGGGTTGTCGTTGTTGTCGTCCAGACCCCGGCTTGGAGCTCCTCTACGAGTTTCGAAGTCCAAAACCCGTCTTGGGAGAGATTCCCTTGAGCTGTCCTATTTTTGCGGGGAGACGGGTGATGTCGGTGCAGGTCGTCTCACCTGAGGCTCTCAGCAATCCACAGCGACAGCGACAGGTCACTCGGCGACTGGATGAGAGTGCCCGACGGTGCGAAAAGCTGGCGTCTGACAGTACGTGCACGGCTCGGCCAATATCGGGATCATGGAGCGGGAATAATGGGAATTGCACCAAAGAAGTCTTTGTTCCCATGCTCCCTACGATGATGCGAGCTTGCCAAGAGTCGCGATTCTCATCAGCGTTAGAGAACCCCCACGAAGGAGGACCTTGATGCGACGCACACAGCATGAGGTCCACGAAGTTTTTTTCTGGCCTCATTTTGGGGTTCTTGTGGTTGCGTAAGAATCTCGCCGTCTTGCTCAATTACTTACTACCCCCCTCCTTGAATCGCCTGGGAATGGCGACGGCGATAAGGAAGCCTCCAACCTGCCTGGACTAGCCCTCAATGAGCCGCAGGTCCCCCTTCTGCAAGGGACATGATGGCACGCCGCCATGCAAAAAGCTGGAGCCCCGCGAAGGCTTGCTTTTGCTTGTTGGAGATCTAGACCCTGGGATCTGCGGCGAGGGACCTCCCACAAGCCACTACCGAGGCTTTGGCTCGGTATGGCAGAGGCTAGTTAGTTAGTATTGTGCAAGGAAATCATATTCTCTCGAGCCGAATTCACGATCAATTGTCGGTCAAAGACCGCTGTGCGCTGATCTACGCATTTACGGAGTAGCAGTGAAGCCATCGTCAGCCTTGTCTTGTTCCTTTTATCCATCAACGATCCCAATCTCGCAAAGATTCAGCCTCCTCAGCGGAGCCGCATCCGAAACCCGACCCCGTGTCGGATTGTACTGTAGGCACCTGGATAGCTGCCTCCTCTTTTTCGACTAACAGAATAACTACACGTAGTGGTTTTTTTTTCTTTCTCACGATGGAGACAAACAGATTCAATTGCCCACACCACGTGGGGCGGAAGCCGTCGTGGGAAGTTTGCCGCCTCTAAGCCCCATATCTAGCAACCGAGATGAAATGCCCCTGGTGCTCTCGGCCCTTTAGAGAATGAGTCGGCTACTCAGGTCAAATACCAAATCAGGCCGTCGGCACTGACACATGAAAAACGCAATTTCTTCAGAGTGTCGTGAAATCTGTAAGTCCGGCCGGTCCAAGGAATGGGGCTGGGGATAGTGCCCGGGGGTGTAAGCAAGCGGTCCAGTCAGGATCATCGTGAGCGTATCCGCACGTGTTGGAGTTTTCTACGGATAGAGCCGCTATTATCAAAGTCGTTCAAGGAGCTGAGGTAGCAGAAATCACGGATGCCTGATGCATGATAAAGAGCATATCTATACTCTTATCCAGTCTGTTATTGATCAGTAAATTTAGCAGCTACCGGGCCAATTTGCGACAAGTTCACGAGATGTATGTTCTTCGGGTGTTAGGTTTAGGTCCTTGGATTCAGGGCGGGCACACTGGCCCTGTCACCTAGACATGGTTTGCCGCAACTCCTAGGTCAGGGCATTACCATCATGGGCTAATGGCCCCAATGAATTCCAATGGAGCTCTCTTAGGGAAATGGAGGTCTTTCAAGTTGAACCCTCTAGGGCAGCAAACCCCCATAAATACACGGACAGACTACTTGGCCGCGAAAAGCTGGGTAATCCCGTCGGATTAGTTTGCCGACAACTCCGTTCGCCTTATCGTGAAAACCCTCAATGCGTCAGGGGAAGCAGTCGTTGTGTGGTTGCCGACATATGGAGCATTGAAGCCATGGCAGCTTGCTTCTTAGCGTCGGAAGGGTTCGTGCCCCTCGTCGGGGTAAGTTGGAAGCATTGAATGCCAGCTGCCAAACCTTGGAAGCCGTCTGAGTTCCGGGCCAAATCCGAGGCAATGGCGGATATCGCCGTTCCGAATCACCGAGGGTCAGGATAAAGATCTGAGATCATTTGCCCCGGAATTGCCGCAACCAGCTAGCGCGCGAGCATTAGACACTTTGGGTCTGGGGCGCCATCGCACAAGGGGAAGCTGGAGAAAGATGGAGCGCTACAGAGCCTCCTGGCCTGGGGTTTGGGCTCCTAGCCGGGCTCGATTGCCTTATCTGCTCAGAGGGCCTGGCTCTCAGTGGCCGTCAACGAGGATCAACGACGAGGTGGCGTGCCAGGATACCCGGAAACGGGCGGTCTTGGGCGACAGGCTAAACGCATATCAGCAGCGACGAGACATGGGTTGACCTGGCGTTTACACGTTAAGCGGCTTGCAAATCCCTACCATCTGCCGAAGGGTGAGGATTTGTTTGGGTGTGATATCAGTTTGGGTTGCTTATCACCCCCACCTTGGAATTGACAAAGTTCTGTCACCCCTGGCGGCTAACAGCAGCATCTAGCAGTTCCTGTCGAGGGGTGCGAATCATCTTCGGAGCGTAAAACTCGTCAAAGCCTGGAATCCGGGGGAAATGTTGCCATCCATTCGCTCGGCTGCAACCGCTACTGTAATCTGGAGATATGGGGATAGAA
>JADDON010000509.1:0-33858 GCA_017140175.1 Fusarium staphyleae | reverse complement strand
CTTTTGTCGAAATGGCAATTCTTTCCCCGAGGAGTACTCGTATATAAAGATGTCTTATTCCAGAGCAAAGCCTTTGTGCCAAATCCCCCTCTGACAACCCTCGATATCGGAGCAGAAGCCGAGGAACTTGTGAACATCGCGACGTGTCCTTTGGTAGGACATCTCGCGGTCATTTACATATCATATAAATCATATATATTGAAGGAGTAGTGATTCTGATGAACAGGTGGCCAAAACCAAGTCCAAGTACCTTTGTTTCCTAAACGCATCAATCTATTGCAAGGGTGTCCTCATAGCAGATCACGATACATAGTAAGGTTGAATCGTCTATTACGACCGCAATAGTGAATGATTCAAGAGTTTGCCACAAAAAGATCATTGCTATTTATTAGTCGATAGGTGCCCATAGCACGGTTGTAACGACAGTCGCAACCTGGACGCAAGATGAGATGTCCGGGTCCTGAAGACCTCAGATCAGGGAGTTCAAACACTGCCACTCCTCGCCCAGCCTGGATCGAACGGCCAATGCACGACATGCTTATATGTAAGCGCACGAGTATTCCGGTATTACTTTAGAAAGTACAGACCAGGACCGCCGTATCAGGTGGGATTGTTGGCCCTTTCCAGGAACCCGTGCGTTCGCTGACCAGCAAGGCCAAGATAGTCAGAAAGACACATCCACATGGCCCTGGTTCATCCAGTTGTCTCGGAAGGCTCCACGTCATACTCAATCTCTGTCCTGATGACATACTTGGCACCCTTCCTCACGCCCGTCCCCTCATGTAGCAACGCACCCTTCGTCTCCCCGTGGGGAAAGATGGCTGCACCACCCATGACGGGCCGCACGGGGTATGCGTTGAGCGTCCCTTCTCTAGGCGCAGGGATGAAGAAGGTGGTTTCGCCTCCCTCAAACTCGTCGTTGAGGTATATCAAGAATGTGAACAATGAGCTCTGCTTTTTCTCGGCAGGCGAGTCATCGTAGATGTAGGTGTCGTCCTTGGCGATCCCCGAAGGTGGCCAAGCGCCGTCGATATGGCACCGGTATTCTGCTCCAGGAACATCTAAAATACAATCGTCAGATGAAGCTTCCAGCGAGTAGGTCAAATGCGTCAGCGAGGGCACCTACAGCGGTATACACGGAAACGTCGATTGATCCCTCGTGCTAGGCGGCCATCGATGGAAGCAGGGACAAAGGGCGAGATTCGCGACCACAGAGTATCGTGGAATGTGGTGTCGACAACCCAGTAAAAGTTGTGGGCGAGGATGCTGATGTCGCCATCCTCACGGAGGGGAGCGTCGGGAAGGAAGTTGACGTATTCACCGGCAGCGATGATGGCCTTACACTCGGCGGATGAGAGGAGATTGGTGGCGACGCTGAGACCCGGTACGTTGGGATGAGGCTGGTGGGAGATAGGTGAAGGCGTGGTCGAAAGGGGTACGGCCCCTGGCGTGGAAGCGTAGACTAGGGCAGGATGGTGATTGGGAGGCTTGCGGAGAGGACCTTCAGTTGTCTCAATGACACGGAGAGACGAGCCGAGTGAAGACGGGGCCGCAGCAACAAGGGAGCCGTCAAGAACCGAAGCGTAGACCTGCTCAGACGGTGTCGACGGACGAAGATCCCAGATGGTCTGGAGGGCAATGGAACACGACGGTTGCAATAAAGCGGCGGGGTTGCTGTCGACAGGACCACACAGACGAAGCACGGCGTCAATGACAACGATAAGCTCTTCCTCTCTGGCAGAACGTTTGACGAGAGCTCCCTCTTCAGGGAGAGTTGAAAGGCCGCTGATGACGTCGAGGTCTCGCACCCAACGACACAAGGCCCCAAGCTTGGGTTCTTGGGCCCGGATCTTCATCTCGGAGAGGAGAATGCGCGCTTCCGTATATCGTCGATCGGCGAGGGCAGCCGTGATTTGCGCGGTGAGGTTGGAACCCGCTGCGAGCTGGTTAGAGTGTCGCCACCAAGAGATGGATCACATGGAATTGACGCCATACCAGCATTATTGTTCACTCCGGTTGTGCATGCCTGGCGGAATTCGTAGACGGCAACACGGAGATCCTTGCAAAGCTTCGACTTGAGGAGGCTCGGGTATTGCGCGAGGGACGTGAGGGTTTCAACCGTGATATCGAGTTCTTCTTCAGAGACAACCGTGTGCAGGCTCTTGGGCTCGAAGGATGAGGCGCCATCGGGGGGAGGAGTGAGGATCGTCGTGGCCGTCTTTTGCACCTTGTGGGGAAGCTCTGACTGAGCGTTCGCATTCGCATTCTGCTTGCGCTTTCTCGACTTCGTCTTTGCCATAGTGAGGTCGGTACTGTCGAGGATCAATCAATTGATGGTGGAGATGTGCGGGTAGAGTCTATCTGAATTTCTTGAACCCTGGATGAGAGCGATAAGAGTGGAGTCGGTGGCGACCCCGCTTGATTCGCTGCGGGGTATCCATTCGAGCCTTGAGCCTTGACCCACCTTAGTAAGATACTTAGGCACATCACTACGAACACAGCTATTAAGCAGGTATCTGATATTTGCCAAGAAGCTGTCACAGAACGAGGTACATCTGACTGCGCCACGTCAGTTAAAGGAAGTTCTCATGACCCGATGGATTGCATAAGGAGGGATGAGGCTGGAGATTGTCTTTTTGTACAATGGACTTATGAACGCGACAGATTATGACTTATGTTCTGTTCCATGGTCTCTTCGCTTTGGTCAATTGGGAGTCGGTTATTCTTTGAGAACTATTATCTTTGGGCCGCTAACACCACCTGCCTGCGCCAGAGAGAGATATCTGAGCATCCCCAGTATGATCTGTGTTTTGCCGACGCGCCAAGATAATATTTAAGGACTTGGAGTAAGCATAAGGGTCATGAAAGAAACCAACTTATTCTAACGGCTGAGGGTTTAACGTTAGAATACACAAAAAGCATTTCATTGCTCGATCCCCAAACTAATCATTACCCCCTAACTATTAACTTAGAACCTAGTTAGACTGGCAAACGTTAGTACGCTGAAGTTGGTCCAACTTCAATAGTTGTTGGCGCTATCCCACGCGCTATTGATACCACGTCCATCATCGGGTTCCAGACCATGAAAACCACATGGAACAAAATGATTAGCTGGGGCCGAGGCCACTCCAGCGATCAACTATTAAGAACAATCCGACAGTTCTCAACAGATGCACGAACGGATTTGATCCCTACAGAGTCTATCGCGAAATAGCTTGTGGTATAACTACAGCTGCAGCAGAACGAGGAGGGTGGCCTCTTAACGTTAGATAGTGAAACATGTCGAGGTGGAAACGAGATCCCCTGGCTACCGGCAGTTTAGCGGAAGAGGCGTTCTAGGCCTTTGCTATTCGCGCCAACGATCGACCCGGCGCTCGCCGTTAGGATGGTCCAGCTAGTCGTGCTTGGATGATAGTACGGGCTGATCTGCTCAATTGGGTCACACTCCAGTAACGGGAGCAACTATTCAAAGCCACCGGCGGGGGTCATGGCCGCAACTCATCCTGTCCAATATCCTCATATATGAACAATGTCCCGTTCCCTCCCGGCGCCATATGCCCTGGGCTCAGTGTCTATCAATCTGCCTTGGCAGTTCCACTCGTTTGTCATTCCTAACGTCAAGTCCTCACCATGCATTCAGCCTGGGCCTTGGTGGCTTTGGCCCTTTCGGGAACCCTCGACCTCGCCTGTGCGAGTGTCTGCAAACCCCATCGATCAGTGCTATCAACGACCACGGACAGCGATACAACTGTATCCAAGACAACGTCGGAAGCTTATTCCACTGCTACACAGACTGAGGGCTCTATCGTCACCAAGAACATCGTGTCCAACGGTAACTTTGCTCTCAGAGACCCCGAAAACCCATCCATTATTCCCGGCTTCGAAATCGAAGGCCAGGCCGAGATCGTGGAAAACAAGGGCTACACTGGCGATGGTGGCAAAGAACAAGGCTGTGTTGCAATTTCTGCCAGTGACGAGAATCCCTCAAAGCGCAAGCGGGCACTTGGCAATATCGTTAGCATATCACAGCAACTCGATGATCTCAACGTCAGGAAGAAGTACACCGTCCGCTTCTTCTATACCGTCGTCACGTCCCCCGCAAGCATAAATGTCTGCTTCTTGAATGCTTACATCGGAGGCCATGAATTCTTTACAACAGCCATCCTCAGTGTTGGACAAGGCATAGAGTGGAACACGGTCTTAACGCAGACCGATGTTCCTACTCAGCAAGCAGCTTTCTCTGTCTCGATGAACTGCATCATGGGCGGTGTAGCCATGATCTATGTGGACTCCATCTTTATGTCTAACCAGGTTACACCCGATAACATCAATAACGTTGTCATTGACTATGGCAACGATGGCGGTGTTTCCACAACGACTTCTTCCGCTAGAGACTCGACCACGACCGAGGCTCCGGTTGAGGCTTCTACATCGTCAGTGAATCAGTCAACCGAGACACAGCAGGGCAGCAAGTCTTTTAGTGGCTCCGACACCGATACTGAAGAATCTGCCACATCGACTGATAACGGCCCTGAAACTCTTACATGGGAACCCACGACATCTGCCGACGCTACTAGAGGCCCCGCCACTGCTTCTTGGCTACCAACACACTCAACTGACACATTCCAAGGTCCCGAGACTTCCACCTGGATCCCATCCCAGCCTGCCGAAGGATCCAACACTCCTACTCGAAACCCTACCGCTACTGGACCCATTGAGCATCCCACGACCAGGGCTGAAGAGCCTATCTCTACCGATGTCCTCTCGCCATCCGGGTCCCGTATTTGCCCCGCTGGTGCACCCCCGCCTGGATACTGTACCCCGGTGCAGCCCAGGGTCACCCAGACCGTGTCTCTACCTGGCATCCAGATTATGGACGATAACGATCACCCGGAAGTTCCCAGGGCTTGTTGGGCTTATGGCAGACCGAAGACCGGTACGTGGGGCCGAGCCAAGTGGTCTCAGCCGAGACAGAACTCGATGGCAGATTGCGCCCTGCTGTGCAAGCAAGAGGGTTCTGCTTGCAAGGCCTTTGCATACAACATCCACGACACCGAGGATCCTTCTTGCTACTTTCTTGGTAACAGGCTTGGCATCTCTGGGATCAACATCAATACGCAGTGGTCTTTGATATGGAACGACTATGACTGCTTCGAGTGCAACGACTGTGATATCATGAATCCAGAAGATGTCAAGACTGAGTCCACTAAGATAACAGAGCCTCCTACGAGCAGCCTTCCATATTTCGCTACTGGAATATCAATCACGTCTACTACCATCCCTTCCGAGACATCGTCTTGCCCCAGCTGTCGACGTGCCAGAGGACCACCTTCCAACGCGGTTTGCGAGAAGATCGGTAAACTACGCACCGGTGACCTCGAGCCGTATGCGAACAACGACTACGAGAAATCGACGTTGCAGACAAACTCGGAACAATGCGCTATCATCTGCTTCCAGCTCGTGGGTTGCCGTGCCTCAACGTACGATTATGCGCGACGGAGATGCATCTTTACCAACACAGAGCTCACGACAAGTGTATTCCAGGAGGCGAACGATCAAAACCCCTCTGACTACATCTTGCCCTGGAGCTCCACGTCATGCTGGTCGTGTTCTAAAGACTGCTCTTTGCTCGACGCAACCACGGGCTTCAGCTCCCCAGAACGAACAACATCTGCTACGCGAACGCATATCACTACCACCTTGGAGTCATCCCTGAGGCCATCGACCACTGTATCCGAGTCTATCCTGCCTGCGTGTACTCTCGCTCTATCCGATGGATGTCTCGACGGTCCCGACTACGACAGCTCAAGCTGCAGTCGCCAAGGAACTTTTCAACGATCCTTCGTACTAGGAGAGGATGAGTATCCATGGGCTATTAATACCTGGCACTGCCCAGCACTCTGCAACCAAATACCTGACCGCTGCAGAGCCTCAGCATGGGACCAATCACTGCAGAAGTGCCGTTTCTCTTCACGGTCCATCTCGGACTCGTCGTTTTCTCCAGGGGCAGGCTTTGATGATCTCAGTTGGAGTGAGCAAAGCTGTTACAAGTGCTTCTGTCACGACTACGAGAAAAATGACTATCTTGCCTCTTTGGCGACCGCCACTCCCACAGCGACCTGCAGTGTTTCGTTCAAGAGACAGGATGCAGTCTGCGAACTGGAGCAGAACCCAGAGTCTGACTTACTCTGCCAGCATGTCGGTTACTTTCCCTGGTTTTATGATTTAGCACCTCTGCAAAGGTTCCCGCACCAGGACTCTGTAGAGCAGTGTGCAGCTATATGTGAAGCAAACCCTGATTGTCAGGCATCGGCCTGGTCTGAAGCGTCTGGACGGTGTGCAGTTGGATATCACCAGCTTCAGTATATCACTTGGCAGCAGACTGGTAATGATCGTCTGACTTGGAGTGATAAAGGGTGTTGGAAATGCCCAGACTGCGTCCAGAATCTGAAGTGGCGCGCTTCCAATTGAGGGTATGAGTGAGTAATAGATGGCAGGCATATAGTAGATCTGCCTCGTGGCGTAACATAATATATGTCTGTTTGGAGTATCCTCTACCACCGATACGGCTGGCTGTTCTTTTGTGATAGGGGGCTACTATAGTGACTCTAGACTGCCCCTGATCCCTTTCTTCCCAACACCTTCTCTTCATCCTCATCCGGTGCATATTCTGTCTCCTTCTCTTCACGTGTCATGAACTCTTCGTCGTTGATATGGTGGTGGCGGAACCAAAAGATGATGGTTTGGACAAACAAGGCAATCGTCGGTGCTGCCCATGCCCACTGTTCAAAAGAATTAGCACCAGGAGCACAACGCGAGCAAGAGACTTACAATTAGGTTAGGATCCTTAATGGCCGGGAGTAAAATCTGAGCGATCGCGCTTGATAGCGCTTGCATGGCGAGAGATATAGAAACAACAATCGCCTTCATGCCGTCAGGTGCCCGAGAATATGCCAGTTCATAAGCTGTGACTGTGCAGAACAACTCTCCAATAGCTCCAAGAATGACATTGGGGAGCTGCCACCAGATTGATATAGGAGACACACCATCACAAGTAGAAGCATTGTAGCCACAAGGTGAGGTTTTGTAGACACGGTACTGCACAATGGTACCAATGATACCACCGACGCATGCTATGGAGAAGCCTACCGTCATGCGACTGATGGAACCAAACTTGATGCGGCGTCTGTGCAGAAAAGGGTAAAGAATGTAGGTCATCAGAGGTGCCACGACGATGAGAGTTAGAGGGTTGAAGTTGTGAAGGAGATCGTTGGGTGCTCCCTTGGTCGTCATGGAGGCACCCTGGTTAGACTGTATAGAACCCACACCGCCGTCGTTGATGAAGAAGATGGGCAAGTAGAGAAAGATCTGGCATGCCGAGAGGGTTCGGCGAGCATCTTCGACAGCTTTGTTACTCCAACCTACTTCAATTCCCTTTTCTGCCAAGGTCGATGGCTTGGCCAAGTCGAAGAAGCCTTTAGCCCATAGCTTGCCCTTACTCTGCTTAATAGCGATAGCGATAATCTTAAAGAAATTGTTCAGATCAGAACCCTGGGGCTTCACCCTGATCAAGGTTTTGTACCGCCACATTAGAAGCGCAGGGAGCAAGATATAGACAATACCTGGCACCAAAAAGGACAGCCAGAAGCCGACATACTTTTCTATGTATGTTGTAGCGATCATGAAAAAGGCGCCGACGTTGATGCACATGTAGAATATCAACATGATCCTCTGGATAGTGGTTTCGGGGTCAACGATCACTCTCTCGCCAGACTTAAGCACCTTGACAAAGTCCTTCTGGTACGTGTACTGGTCGACGATGAGCGGCACGACATTGGGTTTGAACAAGCCTGCGCCGATAGCAAGCAGAAAGAAGCTGATCATGAAGGGGGCAAGGCCATTTCCGGCCTTGAGAACAGACGGAGCTGCGCCGCCAACAAGAATAACGTGAGCAACGCCGCCGATGATGACACCGTACATGATGGCTCTGAAGCGGCCCGTCTTGGTGTCTCCCAGCCATGCACCAAAGATGGGGATGATGTAGGCCATGAAGTTGAAGAGGAGGACCATGGCCGATGCAAACTGTAAGCCTCTGTCTCTGTTACTATGTCAGTTGAGATACACTCAAAGAGTTTTGCATGTCTCACAATGCACCAGCATGGCCGTTCGGGTCATCCTTGGCCACAGCACCAGCACCGTTCCCTCCTTTCGGTAGAGGAAACTGCATGTAGTTGTTGAACACAGTCTTGACGCCGTAAAAGGACGCTCTCTCTGCCAACTCTACTATGCAGAGCAGATAGGAGGGCCATGGGATACGGCCGGCCACCTTGCGAAGGCTCTGTCGCTCTTCTGGGGTGGGTGCAGGATGATCTGGGTCCGTAGCTTCAGCTGACAGTTGTGACGCATCGTGGTTGATTCGTGCTTGCTTGGAGTCGTCTTCGATCGAGTTGTGTGGTGACGTAGAGAGGGACAGACTGCCCTGTCGAGGCTGTGTATACGACGCTGTGAGTTCTGATTAGAGAGATAGATGCAAGAGTGATGAGAGTGACCAGGGATGAATGATTACCCATAATGCTCCTTTCATCAATCGACGCTCCGTTTACATCGCTGGGACTCTTAGCTGAGACTAAAAACTCGAAAGACGCAGTTGGTTCTTTTTATCTCCATGGACACCACGAGGTGCTTCAAGCTCGTCATCTCAAAGATATTCACACCATTCACTCCAAAAGTCCCCAAACGCATGGTTCTCCCACGGACGGAATTCCAGATGAGGTCTCCCCTGACGTAAAAATCCAGTTCTCAAACCAACACTATGTGTCAAGCTAACATAGGCGAATGATCGGCACGGTTCATCCCACAGCGGCCCGATATAGCGGATCAAGAAGTGGAGGTTATAGTCTCTTTTCCCTTATTATCGACAGATAGCTGCGGATTCTCCTGCCCTATTTGGCCTTGGCGCGACAAACACCATTTTGACGAGCTATTGTGTCAGTATCGCTGTCCAAGCACGTCTTCTTATTGTAACGTGATCAAGCAACGAGAATACGGCTGGTCGGCACTACGAATTTGATCCGCCCTATACTTAAGAGAATTCGTACAGTCTGTATTTAAACAAAAGTAGTTATATATATCTTATAACATATAATTTTCTGATTAGCCGAGCAGGAAACGCTATATATATAAGTGGTAGAAAGACCTATTAGTAAGTCGGCTCTGGTTCCCTTACCTGTATGCAAGGGTACTTTTGTTTTGAGGAAACGTTACCATCCCAGCCCTGTCCCGCTATTCCAGTGTTAAGTTAGTTCCCACACTCTACTCTGCTAGACTTAACTACGAGCTAGTAGCCGTTACCTATTCTAAGACTCTAAGAGGACATAGCTGTTAGCTGTACTGATGTGTGTGACAGGAAGTAGATGGTTCAACTTTAGGAGAGACTGGCCTATGTTGGGTCTTGGTTAGTCCAAGTGTCGGCCATTAGTGAAGTACATAGAGTAGACTCCATTATGCTTTGAAACAATTATTATAATACCTAAGCATCTAACTAGTAGGTACATATAAACTTGAAAATATATGTCTTTGTCTTATAAACTAGACAATTTCTATCACATTTGTTGATCATTGGGTAGTGCGCTGGGGAAGAGTAAGAACATCAAACATAGTCAGAGAGTGACAGTGCCATTTTCAATAAGCAGAGGGTTTGGTCTGCCTTTTGGATGCTAGGTTATGTACTGCGTAACGTTGACAGCTGGCCATCCTCTTGTGAGACATCATGAAGAGTATCAACGGCTAACTCAGTGGCCACAGGACTATTCATTATGATACCACCTGGAGTATAATATGCAATGAGGGCACCGGATTGGGGGCATCATCACTATTCCCGACCAGAGCTGGCATACCTGGCGAGACGACATAGACCGAGTTGGATCGAGCTAGCAGGAAATGATTACTTGGTACCATGACGGGATTCAGTTTCACTGGCTCATTGGCTCTCGGATCAATAATGGGGGAGTCTGGAATAGTCTAGCGCGATTCTGCTGTACTTTATCTTCAACGTTGCCGTTGGTGAAAGCTGGGTAAGCAGCAGAGGTCCATCCAGCCAGTGTATCGCCGCTAATATGTACAGCCCGGATATCCTAAGTTAATGGCTCTACCCTGGGTAGCTGGGCCAGCATGATGAACATCAGCCATGTTGCCCATGTTTCTACACAAACATGGGAAAATGGTGGTCAAGTCTCTCTCCATCAAGATTTGTTCTTTATTCAGGTCTGGGAAGAGTACGTCATAATATCAAGGCATTACTTGAGACTAATCTCACCCATGTTCACCACACTCACCTCAACTCCTAGGCTGTGACTAGATCTGAAAAAGACATAGCATCACTAGATGGACACATTTAACGTTACATGATATAGCACTCCATAGCCCTACCCGTCGCACAGCTTTTGCTGCTTTCTAGCCAAGTACATACGACCGTTGACGGTACGTCCGCCTGTATCTCGCGGCTCTTCACACGGGAATTACTCACGAGCAGTGACGCGCAGTGACGCGCAGTTTTGAATAAAGACGGTTGTGATCTCAAGAGATCGATGCTCGAATTTTACTTAAGAGATTAAGACCAGACGACCCACAACGCGGCTCCTGGGTTTACCGGTAAGGTCGTGTGGACTCTGTTAAACGACTGTGATACCTGGATCATGCCCACCTTCAATCAGCTGGAGCGCCAGAATGTTCCTTGGTGGCGACTGATATGTCCAATCTTTCTCTCGTGTGTAGCCTGGACGCTAATCATGCTTATACATACTATATCCGTTTTAAGTCCAATCCCGGACGTCAAAGACAACGAGAACACTGTCCTTATTGCAACTGGCTCTCTATCTCGCCTGTTGACGTTCCTCGGAGAAAGTAGATGTGTCTCCATGAATGACGAGAGCGAGCTAGTCAAATAGCTCACGATAGTTGTAGCCCGGGGTCCAAGGGTCTTTGGGGTACTTACAAAGACAGAAGCGATCGTGCGGTACTGCTGAGCTCAGTCAGAGACGAAATAAGTGATCTAGTTCTGGCTTAATTTGTCGCTTGCTATTATTTTGCAGATTGAGTAGAAGCTTAGGGCAACAGAAGTCGGAAACACAACTACTTAGTGATGAGTGCAAGATTAAGCAATCCGAATATTACAATAGGAAGAAGCGATAGAATATCTGGACGATGTTATGACTCAATATCTTCTATAATATGACCAATTAGCTCCGTATGATAATAAGCCTTGCTTATGGACATGTGTTAGTTTTTGGCTTGCGATACACTACCTATCTAAGCACTTTGCCTGGTTCTTCCTGCTACTTACCCAAGTGAGGCTTCAATTTAACATGGAACTAACTGATTCACTGGATTCCGCCTGACAAGGGTATTTTTCCCTTTTCCCCAAGGCAGACTGGCTTTGCTGGGTAATCTTTTACTTCAGCTTGCACAGCCGCAAAGCTTGGCACGGGCACTTTTATCTACAGTTCCATGGAAGGGCGTTTCACAGTTCTCGAAGTCCTCTCTTCCATCAAATAGCGGTTAAAGTCTCATATCTTTATTCACAGTAAAACTTTTGTTCGTCGGCTACGATGCAAACGTCTATCGACCATACACCTCCTCGGCCGCCCAAACGCCCAAAGTTCACCCATGTCGAGACCGACGATGCGGGGTTTTGTGAATCATGCCAGCAGCTAGACCTTGCCAAGGCCTTTTCCGACGCAGACGAGTATTTCACCAACAACTGGGACTTGGTTCTCGGTCTTCGAGACTGGAAAGATGCCCGCTCATCTTTTCTCGGCCTCTTCGTCGCTCAGATAGAGCTCATCACTCCGTGGCGGCCTAGATGCTCGTTATGCGACTTTTTCTGGAACATGCGGCTGCAGGATGATGCACGGAATTGTTTCGAATTACGTGCTTTTCCCAGCTACTGGGCTGTTTCTCTGGTGAGGCTCAACAACTCTGCCTTTCGAAAGCAGGATCGGGCTGTGCAGCCGAGTGTCCTGGTAGTTGTTCCAGACAGTCTAGCGTCCGGAGCTGCGACTCATGCTCGCTTCGACAAGGCCGCAATCTTTCGTCGTCAGCCGAACATGCCAGACAAAACCATTCACGCTCTACATATAGAGCCCCATGTCAATATGGCGCGTGCGAAAGAGTGGATATCCTTCTGCGCGGAGAACCACGGAGGAGAATGTCCCAAGTCTTCAGGCTTGACCAAAACAAGGGCCGACCCTGTTGGTGAAGTTCCGAGTATTCCAGGGTTTCGTCTGATCGATTGCAAATCAAGAGAGATCTTACCGATGCTGGTTACACATGATTATGTCGCCCTCAGCTACGTCTGGGGCGTAGATGCTAGCGCTGCTGAGCTCAAGTGGCCTCGGGTCGTTGAAGATGCAGCCAAGGTTACTGTATCTTTGGGGTATCGCTATCTCTGGGTCGATCAGCTTTGTATTGACCAACAGGATCCAAAAGACAAGAAGCGTCAGGTCGGGTGCATGCATATTATATATCAACAAGCGCAGCTTACTATCATCGCTGCCGCAGGACTTGACGCCCGGTTTGGACTTGCTGGAGTCGATCGTCCTCGAACAGTCCCTCCAAGCTTCCCCCTGGAAGATATGACATTTATCACGACGCCAGGGAATGTTTTCGACTCTATTCAGAGTTCAAAGTGGTGGAGTCGAGGTTGGACATACCAAGAGGGTGTGCTGTCACCAAGAAGGCTTGTCTTTACCGAGCAGCAAACCTATTATGAATGCGGAGGCATGGTCGCATGCGAGTCAATCGAGTATCCTCCGGGCCTTGCACATGTCCAAAGCTTGAAGTACCAGGAGAAGTTGATCCAACCCGGCATTTTCAGCGGCGTCGGGGGAGGTAGAAAGATCGCCAGCTCCTTCAGGCTAGCGACTTCAAAGCAGCTCGAAAAACGATACGATCGCGTTCGATCTCACATGGCAAAGTACGCACATAGAGACTTGACGCATAATAGCGACAAGCTCAACGCCTTTCTTGGCATCTTCGAGGCCAATATGGTGAAGTCATTTTTCGGGGTCATCGTCTCAGACGACTTGGCTTCGAAGATCTCCCCATCTTCCCGAAGACCCCTATTTCTGACTTCTGCCGAAGGGTCTCGAGAACTCATGCAAAGTTTGATCTCTTGGTGGCATACCGATCCCAATGCCACGCGCTTACCAGAGTTTCCTTCGTGGTCCTGGGCAGGCTGGCGAGGTCAAGTTACGGCCTCTTATAATGGTCTGTCGGATTCCTATGGGGAGGGAAGGACTGCTCCCGTCATGAAGATTTTAGCAAGTCACAATTATCCAAGGGTATTGTACAAGAGCAAAGCAAATCAGCGACGCATATCAGATGCACCGCTTCTACCGGCGTTGGACCTCTTTATGTGCAACAGGTTGAGGTTCGAGGCTCTAACCGTCGAAACTCAGAGTGGAAGTACAGCTGATGGCCTTGTTCATGTTACGATTTCCAATTCAGACCAGGACAAGGCCGAATTTTCTCTTGCATTGTCTGTTGCAATCTCTCAAGACGAGCTTGCCACTTGCTGGAGGCATAAGATATCTAACGAATATGGATGGGAGGCGATTTATGTGGCAAGAAAATCAACCCAGCTAGTGTTTATGATTCTGAGACCCCTGCAGCCTTTGCAGTATCTGTACCACCCGGACAAGATTACGATGGAAAGAATTGGTCTGGGCTGGATCGAGATGTCCGAGTTTAACTACCTGGAAGTAAGTGACCTGCTGGAACGGGTACCCGATGACTACGTAATGCAGTAGGTTTCGGTGAATTTGGCTTCGAAGATAATAGAGCTTTCATAGTTTCCAATTCTTGTCTCTACGTCCAGCCCGAGCTGCCTGTCACACGAGGCTTCACTGTCTTTGTACAATGCAATTCGGTGATGTCTATCCCATCTTCTGTAAGGTCGCGGGTAACTCGTCCATGCCATTTAAGAACACATCAAACTCGGCCTCAACCTTGTTCATATCCTCGTCTATATCGTCAGTCCAACGTCGGATGTAGATGGTCTTGAGTCCGCATTTTTGCGCGCCTCGCAGGTCATAGGCATGCGCGGCCACCATGACAACCTCTTCTGGGTCGAGCTTGATGAGCTGTAGCGCCTTCTTGTACGCCTCTGGGTCGGGTTTGTACACCCCCAGTAACTTGCTCGAGAAGAGCATATTGAAGCTCAGCCCAGAGAAGCGTGTGAGGTCCAGCTGCAAACGAGGGGTTCCATTGGCGTGGACAAAGACTTCAAGGCCCAGGTCTTGTTTGATGGATTGGATTGCTTTTTGAACTTCTGGCCAGGCTGGCTGAGAATGCCATGCCTGGATCAGTCGGTCCTTGACTGGTGCGTCAAAGTGTGGTTTGTAGTCGGAAAAGTCGTCGAGGACCCGATCAAGGGTGCGAGCCAGGGTCATGTCGATGTCTTCAGGTTCAAGCTTCTGAAGGAAGCGCTGGTTGTTCTCGATAAAATACTGTCTACGCCACTCCAGAGCGAGCTTGGAGGCTTCTGGACCAGGGATCGAAGGAGGCAAGGACCGTACGACGCTGCCGTGCCAGTCGAGACAGGTTCCCATAAAGTCAAAGAAGACTGCCTTTATTCTTTTCTGTTGCGACATTTTGTAGATAGTCTTCTATATTGAGAATGAAGATGACACTGTGCTTTGCATATACGGCTGGTCGGGGGATGAAGACTTAATAAAAGTGTTGATACATAACTATTTAAGCTAGAGACGTCAGTGTCAGCTTCGATACATTAATAATCGCGTGATGACAAATTTGGGCTCGAAAGCTTGATTGTCGTGATCTACATGCAGGCCAACGGCACAGTGCCAAGTTTCTGGTCGCCATCAACGCAGTCTAACGTTAAGTTAGTTAGTATGTACTCCGTAGGTGAAGGAGAACACAGCCGGCGCTATCTTGGACTGTAGATAGCTTTATCCGTGGATGAGTATCTTATCTAATCGACCCTAATATCTTGCATTGCTGATGTGGTCGTTCCATGGTGCCATGAATATTAATAGTGCCTTGTTCGGCAATAAAGACTAATAACTAACCGAACTGACTCTCGTGATGCCTCAAAGTTCCCGAAATTCTGCGACTCCACTGTTAACCGTCGGCTCAGCGTTGAAATTGTAGGACCCATGGTTAATTTCGCCCCTTACCATTGAGCTCCATGTGCTCCGCCTTCCGCGAAACATTCCATCCCGGGTGAGGCTATGCAGCCCAGCCTCATGCAGGTCCTGGGCGTAGCGTGGCTGTGCTAAAACGGACATGTCTCAACCTCTCGCTGTCACTGGCTACACGTGTTTCAGCCTTTTTTGTCATGGCCAAGGTCAATAATTGCGTCCAATTCTGTATAGAATGGTAGGTAGTACTACATAGTAAAAGTCCCTATCACATTGTTCCGAACCTCCACCCATATTACTCGTGTGGCGTCTCTGTTGTCCAGCATTTCCGCCTGTGCAATAACTAACTAGCTAGCTTAAGTAGGTAGTCAGCGGAAGGCCAAGACACGTTACGGGGGCGGTACATACCTACCCAGTTGCAGGACAAGGCCTTAGGTTAGTTATGTACTGATGTCTCTGCATCGCCTTGAACTGTCTATGTACGGCACCTGTAAACCCCCTGTGCCGCTATCCGAATGATGGATTCATGGATGAGTGATGCTGCGCGGGCACGGACCAGACGCCACTTGGCAAAGGCTTGATTACTACCCAGATAAGAAAAAGTGCCCGTCTTCACAATTTAACCCTTAAATCCTCCATCGCCAACACCTTCAACCTCACCCTCGACTTCGACCTTGACGATTGTCCTTCAACACTCGATTGTCGCGTCGACATGATCTGAGGCATCATGCGCCCCTTTACTCCAAAGCGCCTCGTCTTGGCCCTTGCCATTGTCACTTCCATCGTCATCCTCCTCGTCTCTCTCCCTCCCGACAGCCAATACCTCCCTATCCCGAACCCTTTTTCGGCCGACATCTTTCGCGCAGACCCTTCGATCGAGCGCATACGAGTCCGTCCCGATGACTTCCGTGTACTCATGAGCACGAGGAACAACCTCGGCTTCTACAACACCATCAATGCCGACGACACTGGCGAGAAGATCATGAACCCGACCCTGCTTGAGCTTCCCAAGGGCAGCAAGCATGACTTCTTGGTCATTGCGCGTGCGCCCCATGTCGACAAGGTTATTGATGGTCATAAATACAGGCTTGCGCGACAGATCGCCACTTTTGTCGACCTCTCAAGCACAAAGTTCGGCCGACCCGAGCTCAAGGCGGGAGAATGGCACACCTTTATTCTCGAAGACGACTTCACAGGGCCTCAGCACCACTGCAAGAGGCAGCCCGATATGGACAAGTACATCGGTCCCGAAGACATGAAGCTCTTCTGGACGAGAAAGGGCGCACCCATTCTCATATTTGTTCACCAGGTTGATGACGAGAACCTCTGCCAGGGCATGTTCCTCATCGACGCCCGTGCCGCCATCCCCGAACTCGAGGGCGCTCTCGGCTCCCTAGCCAAGAAGATGCCCCCGATCAACATCACAGAGCCCGTTCTGCTGCACCGCGAGCCCCCCAACGGTGAGGAGGGCCATCCCCGGTACCAGCGCGAGAAGAACTGGGCGCCCACACAGTCGCTCTTCAGCGAGGATGAGGACGAGCTCCTCTTCATGGTCGAGCCGGGCCAGCTCTTCCGCTACCGGTCCGAAGATAAGCCAGTTGAGCTCGTGGCCGAGGCCGAGACCGAGTCAGCCGTCCAGGAGCCCTTCCCGCCCTCCATGCCCGAGATCGAGACGTGGCACAGCGACGCCAATACGTGTATGCACGATGTGATGCTCGACAACCAGCACGTTCATCAGTCAACGCCTATGCTCAGTGTCACACTCTGCAACCGTGGCGAATGCGAGCCCAGCAAGAACAACACAGTCATGATCGGTATGGTCCAGCAGCGATATGATCCGCCGGGCTATTCGTGGACCTGGTATGACCACCGCATTGCCGTCTACTCGGCTGCGGCGCCCTACAGCATGATGAGCGTCAGCAAGAAGCTGACATATCATGGCGAGGCCGATGGCAAGGGGCACTACACATGGACAGGCAGCATGATCTACTACGTCAATGGCCGTGATGACCAAGATGTACCGCAGAATAGGAGCCATGGCTACCTCGACGACGAGATCTGGCTGAGCTTTGGCATTGGAGACTCGGCGCCAGGGTGGCTGGATGTCAAGGCCAAGGAGTTGGTGACAGATCACTACATGTGCCAGGGTGCCCAGAGGGCGTATAGGTCGTGGGCTGGTGTAGCCGAACCAGAGAAGGCAAAGGCCGGAGAGGAGGCTGAAGAGAAGGCTGAAGAGAAGGCAGAGGACAAGACGGAAGAGACGAAAGAAGACAAGGCCGAGGATACCGACAAGAAGGAGGATGCGGGGAAAAAGGAGGACGTGGAGAAAAAGGAGGATGCGGAGAAAAAGGAGGATGCTGAGAAAAAAGAAGAGGCTCCTAAAAAGGAGGACTAACATTGGAGATTCTGGCTTCTAAGCATGACGAGTTTGGGCAATACGTGTTTGATACTGTTCGACATGCCGATTAGGCATGCATCTGATACTGGGGCATTCTCGAGGCGCAATAACCGGGTTGTGTGATGTATGATAGAACAACCGGCATAGACGGGCTAATGATTTTACGGAGTAGGCGGTCTCACAGTCGTTGCTGATATTTACAGTGTTTTACTATTCTAGTCTAGTAATATTCTACATATTCGAATTCAGTACCATCCATCCAGCATTAGGCTCTTCTCTATCCGTACTCCGTACAGTGACTACACCAGCCTCGGTACTCTTTGTCGGTGACATGCCATGTCCAATAACAGTCTCTTCAATGCAATGCTGCTCTTCACGTCACGCCAAGTAAGCCCCTGTCTCGGCCCTTCAGCCCCTTCTCAGCGGGCCCCTCGCAAATTAATCCAGGGGTCAATCCAGCCCCTAAATCAAATCTCCCTCCTCAAGCCCCACCAATAATGGACAAACGATCTGCCGACCGGTCTCGATCACTTGGCGCATATAAACACGAGCCCGCAATTGGTCTCCAGCTGGGAGATGCGGTTTCGGGCATTCCTTGATCTGGCTTGGTTTTTTGTTTGTGGAATTGCCTAGAGATCGCCAAGATCCTTATTGACAGATGGTGAGCTGAGATGATTGACTGACCCATCTCATCACGCACCGGTAGCATGACTCGGTACGTACAGATTAAAGCGGGTTATCACTGACTAAGAGTCGCAAATGCAACGTCTTTGGGCGATCGATAAGTATGTAATAAGGCTTGTAGAATCACAATGGCTGGATGCCGAACAACAAAAGGTTTTGGCCGTTCCCTCTTGTAGCCCTCTTGAGTTTGTCTTGGCTACAATTGTTGTAGCCACTAGCTGAGACTAAGAAGCTTTACCCATATGTCTTTACTCACGTTTCGTCCTCGTCATAATAATATCCTCTGTGTTGAAAAGTTCAAGCTTCACCACTCGAATTATTCATAAGTTTAGCTTTACGCTTAAGTGTCGATATCTATTCACCACTATACTGTTGAGGCGTTATGTTCACTAAGCTCAAGCGAGCATATATCACCGCCTACCCTACACAGCTTCGAAACTGCGCCAGTTTATATAACCCTGACCTGGCAACGCACCTATTTCAAGACAGGCGAAAGGTAATGCTACCAGTAAAGCAACTAGAGCTTTATTGAATAACTACCCTTATATACCAACTATATCGTAATAGAAGTGTCTAAGTAGTAATAACGAATGTTAAAGTTGCACTGCTAAAAGCGCATCACACGTATCGACCAAGCTTAATCATCCCTTATACAAAATAATAAAACAGGTACTTCGTTTTATTCACATCGAATGACTAGGTCGTCTTGAAGTGAAGTCGTCTAGTGACATGACTGAAATTGCAATAGAAGCATAACAGAAAGAACCTTGAGTCGTGTCGAATGGCTTCTGAAATTGGTCTTCTCTTGTAATAGCCCTCGCCGTCGCTTTGCTGTCTCTTTACTCGCCTCTAACATTACATATCAGTGGCTGCATTCGCTGTACATCTGCATATATAATCGCTAGATAGGCTTTGTTGACAGGAGCTAAGATTTATTTAACCTTCAATCCCTATTATTCCGTGATATAAGACTGTATCTCTCGAGTAGACCGGAATAGTCACGATATCAGACAGCTTTTGCATTATATACTCATCAGTTACCAGATGCGATTTTAAAAAAAGTTAAGTAACCAAAAGGGTATAAAGTATAAACAAATCTATGGAACCGTTCCAAACTCAACGCTAACTCATAAGTCATGACAAACATAAAACGTTTCATATACACAAACAAGCCACAGCCGCTATTGACACACCGATCGCCAGATAGACCCCCCCAGACTCTCTTGCTCGCATCGATGAGCTTGCTGAAATTTTAAGAGCGCCGTTGGTGGTGGCGTCAACGCCATCGCTGAGGTACGTCTTCTGGTTGGGCGTCGCCAGGTAATAGTCACTGTTAAACGTCGAGTTCAATGTGACAGCACCCACGACATCACCGGACTCCAAGCGGATGTGGGTGTCGACCACGAGATCCTTGAGCTTGTCCTGCGTTACGACAATCTCACGTGCGCCGCGGATCCAGTCTCCATAGCCGCCGTATCCCGAGTGTTGTCCGTAGCACAGATGAAGGCCGTTGCCTTTGACGTCCATCCCGTCGAGCTGTTTGTCCCACCGGTAGCACCATGAGTTGCCGTGGTCATGGCCGTAGAATAGTCCAACGATACCGGGGATAGAGACCAGGGCCTCCATAAAAGGTTCGTCTTGACCGCCATAATTGCACTTGTCCGCGTCTCTGGTACCGTCTTCGCACCAGCTCTCGCCTTGCTGCGGGACTGGGGGATCATCATTGATACCCGGCTGGTGGTTTGCGCTGATGCCAAGCTCAGTCTGGAGGGCCACGGTTGCATTGATGGGGATGTGGACAAAGGCGAGCGACGGAATTATCTTGTTGTACTTGCTGACGAGCTTGGTATTTGTCTCGTTGAACCAAGACACAACACTGGTGTCGACCCAGTTCTCTTGATCGCTGCCCTCCTGATAATAGTTACCACCGCGGCTATCAAAGAACCACAGGAGCAGCTCAGGTGTGCACGTGTTAGAGATTGTGCAGTTTGACGGATACACAAGGAGGTAGTAGTTGGAAACGCCCGACTTTTCCGTATCAACCATCTTCTGGGTGCGGCATCCCGGCCACATCTGTTCCCGTTTGAGGATACCTTCGGCGGCGATGTTAACTTGGTTGTCGTGGTTGCCGTACGTGGATGCCCAGGTAAGATTGCGTTCGACTATGGGCGCGACGATCTGATCCACGTAGTGGGTGCTGTTGTATTGATAAGTCGAGTCGCCGTTGATGAGGTCGCCGTTGAGGACTACAAGATCCGGAGGATCAGAGTCCAGAACGCTGCTGATGACTTCAACCGACATGAGGTCTTGGGCTGGGCCTGTAGTCGATTCCACTATCGTAGTGTTAGTACAATAAGCCTTTGCTTGATGACAAGTACCAACATTGTCCAAAGTGCAGATCTGAAAAGACCGCGATCTGAAATGTGCCATCTTTAGTGAATTGTAAAGGAGCGAGGCTGTCGTCTGTGCTGGCTCTTGAATGAGGGACCGCTGCATGTGACAGGACGGCAAAGGAAGCCATCACCATGGAACGTAACATGGTTGAGAATTTGGCGAAGTATGTTGCTTGAAGATGCAAGTTGGAAGTGAGCTGCTCGAGTTCTGCTCCATGTCTCAATCATGGCCCAGACGAGGCTATTTAGATATGTTTGTCGAGCATCGAGACGTCACCCTGTGGAGAGGCGCACGCGACCATACTAGGGAGTATACACCGTTTTGGGCGCTGCAAGCCAAGACGGAATGCGCGGCCTTGGCTTTAGCGGTATGCCGCGCGTATGGAAATGAGACTATTCACGGGGTGGCGCTGTAGGGTTCGCGACACGTCAACGATTTCACACACGACTTGTGAGCGTAACTTGTCTGGTACTTCACTCTTAAGGTGCCAACTATCTTTGCCTTGACAGATCTAATGTCTCTTCCTCACTTCAACATGACGCATTATCTCCAGGATCAATTGCCCTTCCCCATCATCATCTTTCAGCCTTGTGAAGATCAAGATCCTCATCGTCACCATTTCCCGGCTCCTAGTGCCGGCATCGGGATGTGGGTTGACAAACCCGGCGATTAAACTCAAGATACGCGTCCGCTAAGCTTAAAAAGACACATGGACCGACTTATAATGTACTGTACTGTAGCCTACTTGACGCCCGACGCTAACTAGAACATCGCTTGTCCCTGAACGCGTCATGTCAGAGTTTTCGAGTCAGCAGAAAATGGTTCGAGCAGTGGTGGTTCGGCTGGGTTGACTCAATCTATACGTAATCCGGCGGCCTACGAAGCATCCATCACCAATGAGAGCTTGACATGGACAAGGGGAACACGCGGCGTCACGAGGCCATACATGGACTAGTTAGAGAGTCTTATTTCCCGCCGTGAAATGGTTTAGTTTCCGTTTTAATCCCATGCACGTTGTTGGTCCCGTCATTCAACTTAGACTACGCAGCCGCATGTAAAGTGGAATATATTCACCACCTCGGATCATTGCGATTATTTGAGAAACACAAGTTTCGCATGTCAAGGCAAAACCACAAGCAGGCTCTCCGTAAGTGACTTTAACACCGCCGAGCTTTTGTTTGTTTCTGAATCAACCACTATTATACTTCATTACCTCTTGTCTCGCTCATCAACTTGAGACTTGGGTTCATATCGATCCACCGTTCACAGTCTTAGCAGTCTTAGACACCCGGCGTGCGGAATTGATAGAGACAACATTGCGAGTCACGTTTCTGTCGAGCATGTAGTTGACCAGGAATACAGTTGATTTCTTCTATCCAAATAGCATATACAAGGTGACCCGCACCTCGCAGGGTAGTGTTATCCAACAGCCTGGAGAGCGTCACAGAAGGAGATACGCAAGCTTTTTTTTAGGCCAAAGACAGCCTGGAAGCAAAGGCGAGACGCTTAGCAGGTGCCGAGCTTGGTGGGCTCGCACTCGCCGTTGTTCTTGTCGCAGCCCTCGTAAGCCTGGCACTCGGTCTTGGGGACGCAGTTGTTCTCGTAGGTGGCCTATAGCTGTTAGTTGCTGTTCGAAAATGTTGTTCATAGCAGGGAAACTCACCTTGTCACCGAGGTTGGTGTTGATGCCAATGAGCTCGCCGCCGTTGACAGCAGTGGTACCCTCAATGTGGACAGAGCGGGCGCAGTTGTCCTTACAGTTACCGCAAGATCGGTAGACCTTGCCGTAGTCTTCAGCGTAGAAGTTGACGATGTTGACGTGGCCGCATCCGTTGTGCTGGATGACCTTATCAGAGGCGCTGTAGGCACCTCCACCGATGATGTTGGCGGTGCCATCACCCTTGATAGAGATGGCATCCTCGCAGACGTCCTCGAACCAGACGTACTCGAGGTTGCAAGATCCCAAGCAGTAGATACCCTCGCTCTGGTCAGCGCCGATGATGACGTTGCGCAGGGTAGCACCCTCCTCAAGGACAAAGACAGTGTCGGCCTCGCCTATACGTAGATGTCAGTTTTCCATTCCCATTAGATATTGACATAGCAAATACTCACCACCTTCGCCCTGACCACCGCACTTCTGGCCTCGGTCGTACTTGACCCAGCCAGCGTCAAGGGTCTCACCAGCCTTGATGTAGTAAGGCTCGCTCAGAGACTTGGAGCCAGTGGACGCAGGGACGCCGCCTTCATGTCCCAGGCAGGCCATGGCCGCGGGAAGGGCGGCAACAAGAGAGATGAAGCTGGCGGAATGCATGTTGGATGAACGAGTTTCACTTAAATTAGAAGAGACCGATCAACGGTAGCGAAGGGCTGATGTGAGGAAAGATAGAAGAAGATGAAGAAAAGGCTGAAGAACTGGTGCTGAGGAGTAGGTAGTCTGAGTAAAACACGGGAATCATGGACTTCTTATATCAACGTTGTCTGTCAGTCATCCTTTGTAAATCCACTATTATCTATGCTTATCATATATGGTTAATTAAAGGGACGGATCTTTACAGCGGTTTTCGTTTCAGTTACAGCGCTTCTATGTGGATGTTTCGCATTCAAGAAGAATAATTCCTCCACTAAGATGAAGGACAGACACCAGACGATAGGCCCGGTGAGGATTATAACCCTGTTCTCCTGACCCGCAGCCCCTTCATGGCCAAGACAATCTGTGGACCTCGCGCTTATTCAGGTTAAGGTTATCCATGTTTGGAACTCCCTCACGGCAATCCCAGCTGTAGAAACAGTAGTAATTCCCGAGCCTGAAGATCATCTACCGGATTTAGTCTTCTCTAAAACCCCCGATCACTGAAATGGACCGATTGGAGCGGATTGTTGGTTGTGTATTTCCGACGGACCATCGAGGCACACGTGGATGGCAGAAGCCCATACCGAATTATCCGTGGCCTCTGCCCTGGGTATTGATGCCTTATTCTGAACTGATAGGCCTTCATTCACCAAACCCATGCCAGACTGACGAGACGGTATAGTTCCTTTGTTGCTGTTGTGAAGATCGCTCCGCATCGGGCTGCTTCAATAAGTCCGCTTACATGGTTGACGGACAGTACCAATAGAGACACTCAGTTACCCTTAGAAAACGCTTACTGTAGCTCCATCATTCAAGCCTCATGCTGGAACCATCGGTGGTATTAAATCTGTGTTATCATCTTCGTGGCTTACCCAAATAAGATACGTAGATATTTATCACCCTTCTTAAACAGCTACGGACGTATGGTACCAATCTAACGCACTGCTATGATATAGAGACTCATGGCCAGAATAAAACGCCCGTTCTGAGATATAAAGAAAGAATTCAAACAACTGCTTGTAGTAATCAAAGATATTTCACCCTGAGCCACCAGACGTCCACAGCTTTAAGAATAGGGGGCATCTTATCAACAGCTTTTAACCACTTCATCAATGTACATCGCTTGATAAATAGTCTCTTGTCCACTGATTAATAATCGTTGCCGTTGTCAACGATGACGCGTAAAACAGAAATACGATTCGTAGTCCACCAATGTATTTCGTAAACGCATTCGCATTGCGCGTCGACACGTGTAACCCCCTGTGGCTAGCCTTCATATATCTGCGGCGGAGATAGCTCAGGCTGGTGCCTTTTAGTTTCATGTCCGAGCAGGCCACGGAGGCGGTATTGAGTAAAACGAGGTTACTTGTATCTACCCCGAAGCTCTCGTGTGCCTTTGACATAGTGAATACAAGTAACTGTCTATCAGAGTAAACCTTGTGCTTCTTATATCGGGCGCAAGACAAGGTGGCGCGATCTCGTTTAGTCTTGTCTGGCGGCAGGGGCGCTGTTGCTACCACAGGAAGATCGGAGATATGAAGAGTGTAGTTATAAAGTAGATGCGTGGGCTTGGGATGATGCTGCGAGACCAGAATATCGTCCTTGATATGACAAGCCGATCGAACTGGCTTGAGCTGATGCTCCACAAAGTGCAGAGCCGATTATCTATGAGCGAAAGAGTACTAAGCTAGCGAGCTGATGGGGAAGAAGATCCCCTGTCAATGCGTAGCGAGCCTCGCCGATCTTGGGCTGTCAGAGAAGGTAACGTTACAGAGCGCAAAGGGTCATCGACACGTACAATAGCCCTTGAGTATTTGTCCTAGCAAGGTGCCTATAGAAATACGAGTTAATTATTGACTCGGCTATAGTGCATATACTGTTAAGAATTGGATATCACCATGGAGTTTAACGTTGTAGCCTGGTAGTCTATTTAGTTAGTATGTAGTCTAGATACTGAGTTTCGCTTAAGAATAGTAGACAAAATACCGTATCACAACATCGTAGACCTAATCCCAGGTAAGACATCTGGCTCGTTCATATCAGATCGTGGCAGAACAAGATATCAGAGAAGGCGAGTCAAACAGTCTAGATATGTCCCAGCCGATAAGTAAGCCCTATAAACTTGAGATCTTGAAAATATTCACCTCCATGACGAGTTGTACATAGGTTTGCCTGGTCGGGAGAATATAAGCTCTATACATATGGTATTTATCGTCCTTTAACAACGGAGTTTTATCCGTTAGATCGATCTCACGCTTGCTGGCACGCTGCTTGACACACCTTTGCACCTCGTATTTGGGGCCTACTGCATCTACCTTGTAGATCCATACCTCATGCTTACCGTGTCTGTTATCGCTGTCAACACATTTGCTCGATCGGCACTTGATTGGAGTAGTAGCAATTGTGTTTGCTGTGATTCGTCTCCTATTCCACAGATACGGGAGGAACATCTGTACCCGGAGCAAGTTTGTGTCGACCATGTAAGGGGACTAAGAGGAGTATGGACGGCAGTTAATCGGGGTATCAAGATGTAACGGCACCGGTGTACAATACTACCTAGGCGTATCTACTGTTTGTACTCATCGAGATGTTGGGGTACTGCTGAATAAAAGAGAAGAGCCAACAGTATTACAGAGCAGAAGCGAGTGTTCAGTACCTTGCGTGGCCCTTTCCCCTGTTTATGGAGATATTGTCTGTCAAAGCCAGACCGAAGATAGTGTGATGCTTCAAAGATCCAGTAAACAAGCCATCAAGCACGATTGAGTCATGAGCTTAGCTCCTGTCGCCCTAGTCTACTCCTTGTCGTAGACTGCTTCTCCATCTCTGAACCAGAGGACTTATTGCCGCCATAACTAGTGGCAACTGTTAAGTCTAAAGCTTGATACAGCTAGCTTCCAGAGGTCAAATATATTTACAGTTAGCACTTGGGCAGGCCAACCCGTACAGGCAAATCTGAGTGGCTTACACAGACTCAAGCGGAAGCAGATCGTGTGCATCTCAGACCGTCGTCTCACAAAATCGAACCCTGTTATTGCGATTGGCCAAGGAGATATGCTGTACTATGTACGCGTCTCGCGGATTGGGTAGTGATACGTTCCCATGTTCGCTTATTGGAAGTATGGTAGCCTCACCTGAGGTACGGGTTCGATGTTGTATCGCGTCCACTCAGGATGTTTTAAAGCGCAGAAAGTAAACAGTTTAGCTGGGAGAGTATTCTTCTCGCTTTAATGATCTTGAATTCATTATCATATACCACACCCTGGAAAGCCTGTCAGCATAAGTATCACGCCGAGAAATGTCTAGCCGTTTTGACAATGGCTGTAAAAAGTGAGCAGCTCAAGCCTGACTAACTGACCCGCACTAATGTACTTGGAAAGGCATCGATCCTTCTCCTGTGTACGATTATATCCTATTTTATAGATGGCTATCTCCAGACGGAGTATACGAAAGAGGGAGAGTGATGGCGCGCCTGGTGGCTGAGGTGATCGGAAAGTACAGTCGTCGCATTTGGCTGGACCAGCATGAGATGAAGAGGAGCATGACCGCGGGAGAAGTCACTAAGAGAATCTCAGAGAGTTTTATCACCGTGTCCAAGGTCATCATCCTCGCAGCTCCAGGTGACTGGAATCGGTTTACCGAGGCTCAAGATATCCATCGATGGGAATGGGAGTTGAGTCTTGAGAGTAGTAAGTCGCAACAAATGCTCCAATTTTTGTCTGCTAATTGCGAACGGACACAGATAAAACAATATGGCTGCTCCAATATGGGCTACCCAGCGATACGAGGCCGTTCACCAAAGAACAACTGGCGACGGGCCTAGGGACATACAGTCCCAGGCTTGCCAAGCTGGCGGGGGACAGAGACATCCAAGTTCGGATGTTATCTATGGATAATATTGATTCAGTTCTTAGGGAAATTGCAGAGTCCGAGTAACACGGCGGAAGGATCTGGCAGGTGATGGGTCTCACAGAGCATAACATTACATGTTTATGCCAAGGCATGGGTGATACTACACGTCACTGATCAACGCGACATTATCTCGAGCAACGACTCCTTGACCGACTGATCAGCGTGTGACAAGCAACACTACGAATAGCAGACTAGCTAATGTTAGACTGTGTCTCAGTTGAACTCGGCACTGAGTCGCTAACGTATGCCTCTCACAGGATGCGTCAAAAGTAGTTAGCAGTCAAGTTCTACCGGGGAGGTCGAGTTTAAATATCCACTCTTTTACTATTCATCGCTTTAATTCCTTCATCTTCTATTGTCACAGTTACATACCCAGTCATAATGTCGTTGTTCAGTTCCTCTACCGTTGGCGCTTTCAAGTTGAAGCACCGAATTGTCTTTGACCCGCCTCTTTTAGAATGGTCTGACTATCAGATTGATAACTTCTGTAGGGTACCCAAGAGACCATCACCGAGCTCTATAATTAACCTAGTGTATTTAGTCGACGAGCTCGATATTGATGGTGGGCTTGTGCTTGCGCCCAAAGCTCTGACTACGGCGGCCAAGCGTACCCAGGAGTCAGTAATCCATCGCGTGCATAGTCAAGAGGGCGTGATATTTGGTTTAGGTATGTGTTGGTTAGCATCAGATACTGAAACCTATGTTGATCTCTGAGGAAATGTAGTTTCCGAGCAACTGGATGATTCTGGTGACGAGTATTTGGACCTGTTGTCTGCAGTCAGGGATGCTCTCTTAGTAGGGTACGATGGCGTGGAGCTTGAATTTAGTAAGTATTATCCCTTCATCTCAATCAACTATGTTTGTTTTGTTTATCAATTATCTATGAGCTAACATACCTAGACTCGAGGATCCCCCTACAAGATCCTCCTCCACTCGACAATGCATCGCGAGACTTGGTTATATCAGCAGTACTTAAGGCTATTAAAGAAATATCTCGTTACATAACCGTTGAAAGAATTGGCGTCAGGCTTCAACCGTACGGTATCGTCAACGGAGGTCATGAATCAACCCCGTTCTACTGCCAGCTGATCAAGGCCATTCGAAACCATTTCCCGAGTCTATGCTTTGTGCATGTCGTTGCACATCAGCTTTTTGATGACTTTGAATATCCAAGCAACAAGCCATTGGGTGCTTTCAGAGCTTCTCTGGCATCTCAAGGCAAAAACATCAGTAACATCACGTTCATTTCAGAGAACGCCTATAGTCACGACAGTGCCAAAGACCTTGCTTCTTGTACTGAGGATCTTATCGCAATTGGCTTACCATCTCAATCAAACCCAAGCCTCCTTGGGATGCTGCGGATGGGGAAGTCATTCCCTCTTGCTTCTAGCACATACAAGCGACTTGAGGATATCAACAATATTCTCGGGACTGGGAAAGAGTACATCGTGGACTGGACAGATCGCCAAGAGTTGCGGATTCATCAGGCAATGCAAGACCTTGACGAGTATCTGAGCGACTTGAACCCTTCATTGTCTTATGAAGGGACTGATAAGAAAGTGGTTTGGAGAAAGTCCTGCTGGCTCGCCAGTGAGGGTATTGCACGCCCATTTCTGGACTCAGAAAAGGAAATTGCTGCATTTGATGGCGATTACGAGGATGGATTGACTGGACTTGGAGCTTTGCGTGATGCCCGTCTGCGAGAGTCGACCGAGTACCTCAAGTCCGTGTTGGACAGCGCTTTAGTGACGACAAGTCATGCGGTGGGCATCAATGCTGAACTACTTCAGCGTTGTACAGTCCGTTACCGCGTGGTAAAGTACACGCCTCATGCTGGCAACCCAGGTGGTATTGGATTGCACCCAGATGGGAACGCGCTGTCTGCTCTTATCACGAATGGTCCTGGATTGAGGGTATATGACTTGGGTGGTATAATTCGCCGACCAGGACATAGTGGCACCATCATGATGGGTGGCTCAACGCTATATCGGTGGTCTCAAGGGCGATACCCTCCAACCTTTCATGACGTCGATATCAGCGGAAGCGAGGTCAAGGTGTCGATAGTGGCATTCTTCAACTTCCCAGACATGGCATTCATTCCTCGCAGCGACGTGCTCTCTCAGAGTGAAGAAGAGGGTTTCTTTCACGATATTCGACGGATCAAAGAGGACGACAAGCTCCCCAGCGGAGAGCTATCAGCATTATGGAACGTCATCATTGAGCGGCATAAATTGGTGTTGCCTGCTACCATAACGGCATAGTGCGCGAGGGCACAAGGTATGCCACTGAGAGAAGCTAGCTTAGGATTGATAGTGGCAACTTTGAATCAGACATGCTGTATTTGACCTCTCTGCGGATTCATCATCCTTACCAGCTGCCAAAATCACAATCTGGCTATCCAACTGAGCTGTTTCTTCTGAAACATGATTTGTCAGAGCCTTCTGGAACCGGGCCTCAGACAACTGAAGTAAGACTCGATACAGGACTTCAATTAGCTCTAACGAATTGCCTCATACAGGCTGATATGATATTACCAAGCTCATACGTCCGATTCCAAGGCCGATATCAGGCAGGGAATGGTGCGGTTAGCTGCCACTATATAGACCAACTAGTTAGGCTCTCCAAGTCTCCGAGCACCGAAATTGGGCCCCAAACATCGTATTTACTCGATCATTCTTGACGCTTATCAGTGGCTATATGCGAACGAAGAGTAGCAGGAGATGGTCAAATATGACATCGATGGGTGCGTGTTGAAGAGGAGCATGACCAGCACCTGCACGGTTAAGATTAGCTGCCCATAGGGCACACCCACTCAGAAGTACACACTAGGACTATATTTGGTTGAACTGAAGGGAATAATGCAAACTATATATCAGGCGGCCTATTATGCTTGATGTTCCATGGACTCTCGTTGTATCTCCAGTTCCTCTTCGCTTGACTGCCTCAGCGCAGCGCTGTCTTGGTTATCTGGTTCGTGAACATGTAGTCTCATGTTGACAAACATGGCCCATAGCCCTAGATCGTACATGATTCTCAAGATACCTCCAACAACAAAGGCAATCCAGAACTTATCACTCCCAGCAAGGGCTCCTGTAAAGGACGGGCCCGTAGCCATTGCCAGGGTACGGAGGGTACTGGTGATGCCCATGACAGCCGTACGCTCATCCGGCTTCACCACGGCCGCGATAAAAGCGGCCCTGGGGGCTTGATCCATGTTGTTCAAGCCCATACGGATAAAGAGCAGTATAATGGTCGGAACAAGCCCACTCGGGGCGGGGAAGAACAAGACAGCGGCTGAAGAGGGTAAGTGTGTAAAAACCATCGTGTTGAGCAGGCCCAGATGTCGAGACAGAGGCCCTGCAAAAACGGTCGAGATGGTCCCCAGGATCATGGCAGCCGACATGATATCACCAAGGGTCGACTTGGAGAGATGAAACTTGCGGTCCAGGAAGTAGGTCGTAAGCGCCTGTGAAGCCATTCCATCGGCTAGCGAGTCGACAATGAGCAAAAACCACAGTTTGTACATGACCGAGCGAGTTGTAGAAGATATGTGAGAGAAACGACTCTTGGTGCCCGAGGCTGGCGGCTGTTGCGGGCTCACATTTTGAGACTCGTCATCTCCATCATCAGACTCGCTAAGAAGGCCTTGAGCCAAGTCCTCAGGAACATTTGAGATTGTCTTGGTAATCTCACACTTTCTGCTCATACCCATAACAAGGAGCATGTTCAAAATCCCCATCACAATGTAGATCCAGAATGTGGCATGATATGTTCCCACCAGATCCCAGCCTTTGCGACCCTTGAACTTTTCGACGAATCTTCCAGCAACCTCCAAACCAACTGCAGAACCTAGGCTTGAGCTCGTGACATACCAAGCCAAAACATCGGCGCGGGTCTTGGGTGTTGTGATGTGAGACAGCATCGACTCTTCAATGGCTCGAAAAGGGCCAAAGTCACTGCCGCTGGCGCTGACGACGCCCACGATGGCAGCCAAAAGAAGCACCCAAAAGTTCTCGAATATGCAGAATACGGCTCCCGATACAGCCATTAGCAAGCCCCCGGCAAACAAAACACGGCGACGGCCAAGACCATCGGCCATAAGAGTGACGACAAGGCCAAGCACAACATCGCCGAGGAGAGTAAGGCTCATAAACAGACCAATTCGGAAATCCGAAAAGCCTAGTTCAGAGAAGAAGAGGGCAATTGTCAGGGAGACAGCGCCAAAGGCAAACATGCGACATGTTCGGGAGAGAGTGACGAGCCAAGCATCACGGCCGGTGAGGTATAATGAGGCGATGCCGGACTCGTAGTAGAGCCATGCTACTGACTTGCTGAGAGAGAATGACCGCGTTGTTTGACTAGGCATTCTTAACCGTGGAATTAGGCGTGAACAAGATGATGAAGGAAAGTGAGACATAATAATGCTCATCCCCATGAGTCAGACTGCGGAGATATCGTATTGCGCCATCCCCGGTTGGTGGATCGGAGTCTCGGCACCGGCATCGGCGGCTGAAAAGATCGACGTGATTAGGCGACAAACTTGATGAATTGGTTGCTTCTTTAACGTTACTCTGTAGTTCGATATATCGGGAATGGATTTGACCTCGATAGAGTCACTGATTTATCTATCAGATCCATACGGGAAGTTTAAGCGTCAAGACGATGGCGACGCAGCAGCTCCCCGCGGTGATACTATCAGTGAAGCCAATATGAGACTCAATCACCTAAAACGAAATCACTCAATCGAAGTCTGAAGTTGAATTTTGGGGTTATAAGGGAAATAAAGACCACTAGTTAGAAACAATGCACACCTGGGCTTGCTAGAATGACTGACACGAAGTAATTATACAGGCCAAGCGATAGTCGATATGCGACTAGTTAAGTTATAGATCTGGTATATTGGAGACGTGAACTCCCACAAGAAACAGCACAGACCTAGGAGAAATGAGCCCAGAAAGGTACTTGAATTACACACCGTAGAGTAATGCTCACTCGTAATCGATCGCCCCTTTCACGCATAATTCTGGAGTCAGAAAAGGGAGTTTGCCACTAAGAAGTTAAGAGCTCAGTTCAGCTACCTGCCGCTGTCGTCATGGAAAGGAGGGACTATATGAAAACACTTCCAACTCTTCAAGCATATACTACCTACTCTGGATAACATATATCTACCGAGATGTAGGCTGGTCCACCGAAAAAGTCGTGTATCCGCTCAATCTGAAGCCGCCTTAGTGTGCGATAAAACCGCCCATAACCCGTCTTCCCGCAGCCTGTCGTCCGGAACTACTCCACCATGAGGCAGAATTGCGAAACCCCAAAGCCTAGTTCCGTAATGCTTTGATTCTAAAGCAGCGCTTTACTCGTCGATAAAAGGGTCAAACCCCGCAACACCGTCACCAGCCGCGGTCTTGAGGGAGTCGCCAAACTCATCATCAAGCTTGGGTCCAACACCACCACTCCAATTAGAGAGCATACTATCGCGGAGAGAGACATCCGGCCAGTGGTCGTACCCGACAAGTGGACTTTTCACAAAATCCCCTGTAGGGTTCTCGGGTTCAGCCTGGTCAGCGTCATTGGCAAAACGGAAGCAGTGAGTACCAGCGCCGTCCTTGTGATAGACAAGCATCGGGTTGCTGTCGCGGAGAGGAAACTCGTTGCTGGCACCGTCATACTTTCCGTGGCAAGACGGCGCAACGCGGACAACAGTATCACCCTGGGCGAAAACAACGATATTTTCCCAGTCGTGCCTATGGCCTCCAAGAAAGCTTCCGCCAACGGCTTGGTCTTTTTCAAAGTAATATTCGTACCTGAGAATAGCTATTAGTGTTTGTTTGAAAGCGAGAATATCCAGTTGAAGAGGTGAGGTGAAACAGAACGACTAGGTGACAAGATGAAGTAGGTCAATTTTACCCCTGCACACAGTACAGCCAGGAGCTTTGCGTTGATAAGGAGAACAATAACTTACATAATGGCACAGAACCCATTATTACAGCGCTTTCGAGAGTAGACGTTGCTGTTCTCGAGCTGGGGAGGATCACGACAGTCTCCCTCGGGAGTGCCAGTGGCATCATGGCCAGGGTTCAGATTGCCGTCAGGGTCGATGGCAGCTGTGCTGTAGCAGCCGTCGCCATCGAAGTCAAGAATAGGCTGGAACTTAAGCTCAACCTCATCGGCTCCCTCAGGCAGAGCTGTGAGAACGTCTCGCTTGTGCATGGGCATAGGCTTGCCCTGCACGGAGGCAACAGCGCCGAGAAGGGCGGCAGCGGTGATGAACTTGTTCTGCATGATGGATATGAAGTTGTGAATGCTTGAGAAGAGGATGCAGGCTGTTATTGAAAGAGGAGCTGTGTCTAGATGGAGTTGTGAGTGGAGTGGAGAATTGTAAGAGCAGAGACATGTGTGAGGCTTTATATTCTTTTCTGAAGCCCTGGATTGGAATCTAGTATATGGCCGAGTTACAAGAAGAATAACTTGGCATTGGAGTCAGGAGAGACTCGGACTGCTCCGGCCATTGCTGCGACGACCAATGTCAGACGACCAATGTCAGTCTAGCTGGTTAACGAGTGCAACCCTTGTCCCATACAAGACCTATGTTAAGCTTACAAGAGTCTGATGTAGCACGGGCTTGGTATAAGCACTAGATAACATAAGTTCTTCCCTCCTGCGGGTGAATCCTTTGGCCTCAACTGCCGAGCCCAATCACGGCTTCATCTGTCTTGAGAACTCATTAGGACTATTCCCCAAAACAGAAACTCGAGTAGCTCTGAGACCTATTGCATCATCGTCACTCTTATTTCTGAATTACGTCCGAGCGAGAAGCCGAGCCAAGGCAGATCAACACGCTCGAAGGGTTAAAACAGTCCTTACTACTACCAGTATATCTGTTGGAAGGTGGCTGCCTCAGGCACCCACTTCCCTTAGCTCTAACCTATGGATCCCCACTTAGCTTAGCATAATATACCTCT
>JADDON010000508.1:0-34614 GCA_017140175.1 Fusarium staphyleae | reverse complement strand
TAGATCTGGTTTTAATCTCTAGCTTTAGTACGTAATAACTATACTAAGGGAATAAGGGTTCTACTGTGGTATAACTGGGTACTCTTATAAAAACTTTACTGCTTGATATTTATAAGACATATGCCTCAGCTCATATAACTCAATCTTATAATAGCCGCTTTAAACTCTCAATACCTTTACATCTTACAGCTTACCCTTAGCAATGGGTTCTTGGGCCGCTAGCTCCTCATACAGACGGTCGATATGTTCCCGGAAAGCCTTGGCCGCTTGGGGGCGCTTCAGCTTGAGCCTAACTCAGATGTTAGTAAGTGCCAGGAAAAGTCATGCCGAGAAGCACACTTACGTAGGAGTAAACAACCCGTTATCAATAGTAAAAGGGTCGATATCAAGGTGGACATTGCGCACTTTCTCAAAGCTATTAAACTTGTGTTTGCGACCAATAGTATCCAGCAAATTGATGAATTTCGCCTTGACCTTGGGGTCGTTCGCTGCGGCCCGCAGGGCGGCAACATCGCTGGGCGCGATAGTCTCCTGCAGGATCTTGCTGGCAAATGGAGCAAAGTTCTCAACGTCGATGCCAAATATTCCAACCAGGGCTGACTGGGTGCCATCGCCGTGGACAAAGGCCATGGTGATGAGGTTGGTGCTGCCTGTATAGACGTTTTCGATACGCTCGGGGGAGATGTACTCGCCCTGAGCGAGCTTTAGGACGTTCTTCTTGCGGTCGATGATCTTGAATCGGCCCAACTTATCAACCTCGGCAATATCGCCGCTGTGGAACCAGCCATCGGGATCGAGGGTCTTGCGAGTCTCCTCCTCGTTCTTATAGTACTCACGGAAGACGACAGGGCCTCGGAGTAGCAGTTCGCCACGAGGGTTAGGCTTGTCTTCCACGGTATACTCGAACTCGGGCACAGATTCGAGACAGATCTCAACACAGCACATGGGACCACCGATATTTCCAAGGGAGTAATCTCCTCGCGCCTGGATCGTTCCAACGGCATACGTTTCCGTCATTCCGAAGCCCTGGGCGAAGTGGTTGGCAAAGGCGGCGCGTAGGAACTCTTGGACGTCTGGATCGAGCTGAGCGCTGCCGCTGACCATGGTGTGAGCCTTTTCAAGGCCCACGGCAGCCTTGACCTTCGGGGTCCAGATTCTATCGTATAGAAAATGGCTGTTGGAGGCCTTGCCGGGCGGCGCTCGCATGTTGGCCTTCTTGGTGTCAATGACACGCCTTGACAGAGCGCCTCGGACACCGTCTGCCTCGACTGTGGCAGTGCGAATAGCGGAATTGAAGCGATTGAAGAGTCGGGGAACAGAGATGAAGCCCGTGGGCTGGAGGATCTTCATGTCGTCCACCAAGCCCAGAATATCACCTCTGAAGAAGCCAACGGCGGCGCCTTCTGCCAATGCAATTTGATCGATGAGGCGACCGTAGATGTGGGCGAGTGGTAGATAAGACATGTGAATATCTTTGGAGGTTACACTTTCGTTGGTTCGTCCACCTGAGATGGCGGCAACTGCGTTTCCTTGGGTGATGAGAACGCCCTTGGGATTACCAGTCGTGCCCGAGGTGTAGTTGATAGTGCAGATATCCTCGGTGCCGGGGGCTCGGGGCGCACGGCCGGACCTTGCACCTATCTCCTCAACTTCGGACATGGAGTAAATCTGAACACCATGTTGAGAGGCGATGTCGTTCAGGACTGCGGCCTTTGTGTGAGAAGCCAACTCGCCTTGCTCAAGAGGGTCCAGAGATACGATGAGCTTCAAGCCTGGCAGACGAGGGGACATCTTGAGAAGGACGGGGATGTGAGGGAGCGAGCAGACAACGCAGGTAACTTCGGCATGATTGATGATGTACTCGGTCGCATCAGGGCCTAGAGTCTCGTAGAGAGAGACGGAGTAGAGGGACTGAGAGGTGAGGCCGAAGTCTATGAAGATGCATGTCAGCGTCTTCACTTAGACGCAGTGTGCAGACTCATGCCGCAAAGTGCAAAAGGCAGGGGGGCCACGTACCTGCGATCTGCCACTCGGCGCGGTTCTGTGACCATAGACCGACACCATATTTATCGCCCGGGTAGTTGATGCGATTGTGAATCTCGACAATGCCCGCGCCAAAATTCTTCCTCCGGGTGTTGACCTCGGCGTAGCTCAACCAGTCGTACTTGTCCTCCCACGTCTGAGCAGCCGCGTTCCAATGACGGGTTCCGAGACATCTGGCCTTGGGCCACTTCCGAGCGCTCCTCTCGAGGATATCGTGTGTGGAATGGACCTCGGGCTCTAGCGAGGTGACGAGAGGCTCGTCGCGAACGGCCCAGTGTCGGTAGACGGGGGTGCGGTTGGGTCGCTCTGAACCAGGGATTGGCAGGCCGTAGGGGGAACCAGGAGGAGGGAGAGTCGTGACCCTTTTGAACAAGGCGGCGTAGTCCTTCTCTGTTTGGAGCGACATATTGATGAGCTGTGGCCGTGGAGGAGTCGGAGGTAGAGGCGACACGCGACGGGATGAGACGAGACGAGACGAGACGAGGCAAGGAGACGTCAGGGAATCTGGGGACGCGGGGAAGCTGCTTGGAACCGTGGACAGCTAATTAGCTACTAACTAGGAGGGATCCCCAAGGATAATGACGACGACGGAGTATGCTACACAGGCACAGAAAGGTCTCGCAGTTGGACGACAAGACGTTAACAAGGGAAGAGAAACAGATGATGATGAACGGATCGGACGGGATTGGCTTTTTGAACAAGTTAACGTCAACTTAGTCTCTGTCAAAGGGAGAACCCAAACCCCCAAAGGAACGCCATGGGCTTGAAGGAACCGAGGCGTCTGCGAGCGCACCCCCATGTGCCTCGGCAGCCCCAGAGAAAGGCGGGCATCAGTAGCGTCATGGGGTGGAGGGGGTAAAGGCCCGCCCGAAGCATGGGGAAATTGGCCTAAAGAGGAGGGCGACGCTACGTAGTTGGACGTATTGAGAGATTTGAGCCGAGGCCATGATAGTTACTGTACATGGGCTTTGGCGAACTGGAGTTTTGAGATGGGGGATGATGAATCAATGCGGGGATCTCTGGTGTCCAGCGTTGATAGTCAATTAAGGAGTGATCTAGTTAACTTCTTCACTACTTCTCTATCTTCAACTGCCAGCTCGTCAGCGCTTGCAGCTGTGGCTGTGGCTGTGGCTCACGTGCGTCCAGAAGGAACACGATACGTAGCTAATCTGGCCTGAAGGTGCCACAAAAGAAACAAAGTCTCAACGAGACAGTGTTAACGCGCCTACGTTGAGACCACGGGACGCTAGAGTAGTGGCCTCCCCATGACCTGGGGAAGAGAATGGATCTCATCTCTAGGCGGCGCTCGAAACGAGTGGAGTTGAGCGTCGGTTTCATGTGAATCTTTACTCCGTACCTCTGGGTCACTTGGTCCGACGGACAATCCTGGCAGGTGGCTGAGCGCAACACGTTTCTTGTGGTCCATCGACATTCCATGGCTGATCTCAGCTTCCACAACAAGGACCCCTAAAATAATAACTCAACCTCTAACGATATGTTTTCATTCATTAAGGTAGTACGTATACCTAAAGCCTGACTAGCGAACCGTCTAATGTAGGTCTCGCTTCAGACCTTTTACCTAACGTTAGGTCGCTGTTTTCCTCAGCATATTTCGTACGACCCCAGACAATTCATGAGCTCCAGCCAGGACTTGACTGGAACCAGTTGCAAGCTACATTTCTGTCTTGGACCGGATACTTCTATCCATCATACCTTATCGCGCGACAGCACTTTGTGCAAAGATGCCGTACACCTTTCCTCAGGAACAGCACCAAAGTACAAAACTAGCCGCAGTACTACTACGGAGTACTCCGTACATACAGTAACTATTGCCTCTTAAGTGAGAACCACTTCTTGAGTCCGTTCTGTTATTATTACAACGTTGGTCGGAAGCAGATATACCTAGTTGCCGGTCCCCAGTTACAGTACAGAGTAGTTATGCCAAGCGGCCACTCATGCAGATCACCAAGGCAATTTCGTCAGGATCCCCGTATCCTGGGCAGCGAAGGCCCAAGGAGCCAACACTTGCATAGCAAAATCCCCGGCTGCTGACATGCTCCGTTGATTCCATCTGAGCATCCGTCTCATTGAGGAATATCTCCATCATCATTGGCTGAGTGGCTAGGGCTGCATGATCAGCAAGAGCAATGCCGAAGCTTCAACCCGCTGCTATGAGTAGATATATTCCGACATGCCTGTTTGAGCCTCCTAGATCAGTCAGTTATATTATCCGATATCACGGAGTACGGCATCCTTCATCGTGAAGGCCCGAAGATCTAACAGATCTCTAGAACTGATGCTGGCAACTGGAGAATCCTCTAATCCGACTGGGCCGTGCAAGGGGTAGTAGGTAGGTAGGGGTTCCCTCGCGGTCGCCTGCTTCGCTTTACTCGCCATGATCGCCCAGCAAGAGATGGCATCGTATGAATGAAATCCCCTGCGGTTTGCTTTATGCCATGGCGCATTGATGAGGCCCCTTGTGTATGCCGTCTCCAGCCAGCCAGCGCCAGCATCAGACCGTCGTATTAAAAGAGGAGCCGCCCCTAGAACAAGGACGTTTCAAGTTGAACGTTGCCTCCGTCTCAGGCGAGGCCTCAACGGTCGAAACACGACTGCGTACGCTGCTCACTCCGAGAAGCCTCTCCCCCAAATTGGCCTCTCAACTACGCATGAGAAACGGGCTTCCTTTATGCCATACTTTGCCCGTTTCTGATCCATCCTAAAAAAAGGCATTTTTCTTTCTGGTTTCCTTTTAGTGGCCCCTTTGCGGCTCCTAACGGGTCCACGGTCTCACTCTCGGAGCATCTCCCCTTGGATCGCCCGTGCCCCCACATCGCCCAAGAGATGTCTCGTCAGTCTTGGTTTATATAGTAGATTCCCACGTTGTCCTCGTTCTTTGAGGCTCCTCTTTCCTTCTCGGCGATCGTCAGTCGATATTGCTGCAAAGTGGTTGTCTTTGCCTCTTCTGTCTGTCTACAAGTCGTCCGTCTTGTTACGCGTCTCTCTCTGCCCGTCTCGCGCCGCTGAGGGCTTGCCCACGATGAGTAGGGCTGTATTTCCATGCCTGCGAGCTTTGCAGTTGGCTTTGTCTATGGCCAGTATTGGTCTTAGCGCATATGGTGCGTTTACTCAACAATTTCCTTGTCTTGTCGTTTGGTTTACGATGATGGCCTCGGGTGTCATGATTTTGACGAGTGCTTGGCACGAACCCATGATGGCCCCATATTGGATCTTAGCTAACGGTGTTGGGTTATAGTTGTCGACTTTTCCCTGAGGTCAAGCAGAACCTCGTCAACTACGCCCTTTACCTACCTCATCGTCTCATCCATCGTCTCGATATTATCACTCGCATACCTGGAGCTGGTGCCTCGCTTTGCGCCGAGGTTCTCACAACAATACGTCGCCATCGGAGTCGAATCGGTCAACACTGCCTTGTACTTTGCGGGTTTCATCACAATTGCCGTCTTTATCGGATCGCTCGTATTCTGCGAGGGGGCTGTCTGTTCCGCGACCCGTGCCGACGCCGTCATAGCTGCGGGCCAGTTTACCTCTTGGATCGCGACAACAATTCTTGCCGCCCAAGACATGTTCAAAAGAAGCTTCAGCGAGCCCAAGGATGCACATGGTGGCCGCGAGATGGGACAGGTATGAAGAGCCTGCAGGAGCAGAAAAAAGTCAGGGCTATAATACAGCACATACGACGTGAGAGGCCACCAACCTTGGTATGCACTTGGGTGCGGGATACGGACAACCCGGCCTCATTGGTTCAGTAGAACACGATGTATCTGGAAAGAATGACAAATGGGGTTCATAAAGGCGTTTCGGCATCCTTGATGGAGGGCAGATGATATCATCTTCTCAGCATAGGCTCTCCACGGTATCAGGAGTACATTAGCATGGATAATGCCCAGCCTTGGGATTTCTGGGGTCGGGGCATTCACGGGGTTCATAGCGGCGGGATGGGGCGTTTTCTGCTAGTTCACAGCATTGTTTACAGCTTATTGCAAGAATGAAGCTCAACAACTGGACTGGCTTCTGGTCTGTTGAATGGATCTTTCCCAGATATCGCAGGCCAACGCAGGATACAGAGGCGTGTATTGGTGTACTCCGTATTGGTACTGCTCGTGCGTATGCCAGAATCGAACGAGGTGAGGTTGTTGGTCGTACGAGAAAGCATGGGCAGTTTCTGAATTTAAACAATTTGAATGTATTCGGGCTAATATGTGCCGCGGGGTGGACTCCGGTTTGCGGCATCTGTCCCCAAAGTTCGGTATGATGGTGAAGCCCGATTACACCATTTAACCGAGGTATTTGGTAATACCGCATGGTTGTTGTGGTGATCTGGCGATCTCTTGGCCGGTAGTTATCATGATGGGTCTTACATACCGAGCCTTCTGGGTAACAAAATGAATTAACCCTAGCCATGTGGTTCGAGTCCGAGAGGGCTCATTCACTTCGTTCTTTTCTAAGGGAGCTTCATTACAACAGCAGCCCGATCGTTGACGGTCCTCGACGGCCCTCAGCAACTTGCAACTGTGCCACCAACTGGGCATCAAGGTAGACAATCGAGCCATTGAGCAGCGAATGAGGCAACCTCGAGCTGGTGCCAGATTGAGAGATGGGGGGACTTGTCGTCGATGGCGTGCTCCGCGACTACCTCTGCCCTCCCCCACAGACCATGCCCAAAGAGGCTTGGGATAGATGGTGACACCAGCGACGCCGTTGCTCGACCCTTTCCGCTGAGGTTGTGGCTGCAAGCTTGAGCTGCAGCTTCGAGCGCCGTACGGAGTAGGGCCATAGTTATTGGCAGCTCGAAGTTGCGGCGGCTGAATGGAAGGCGTGGGACGAGGAAAGTATAAAGAGGAACGACACGATCTCAAGCTGCACTTTCTGTTACCTTCTCTTCTTCCTCCTCCCTCTCCTGTGCTAGTCGCTATTGCTGTTAACTACCTAGTTATATCTCGACTCTAGATATAGAGCAATTATACCACCCCCTCTCTTAATCTCTGTCACATTCTCCTCCTTCCATCATGTCTGATCTGAGCAAGAACTTTGAGACGCTGCAGCTCCATGCGGGGTACGTTTGCGCACAACCTCCCTCTCATGGCGGGGTCCCTCCATCTCCCACCACTTCAACTGTTTTCAACTGCTCTGGATAACTTCAACTGACCGAGTATACGTTACACTCTAGCCAAGAGCCCGACCCTACCACTAACTCCCGGGCTGTTCCCATCTATGCTACAACTGTATGTTACCTCCATATCCTCCTCGAGGGCCCCATTCCGAATGCTGTACAGCTTGCACATTGGGCATACTCTCAGCTTGGAACAGATACTGACTGCAGTTCTGCAATAGAGCTTCACTTTCAATGATTCAGCCCACGGCGCGAGGCTGTTTGGCCTCAAGGAGTTTGGCAACATCTACAGCCGTATCATGAACGTGAGTGGGATCCCCGAGTCCATACAACCATAACTACAACTTACACCTCTCTCAAGCCTACGGTCGACGTTTTTGAAAAGCGGATAGCTGCCCTCGAGGGCGGTGTCGCCGCTCTCGCCGCCTCATCTGGCCAGGCCGCCCAGTTCATCGCCATCAGCACCCTTGCCCAAGCCGGCGACAACATCGTCTCCACCTCCAACCTCTACGGCGGCACTTACAACCAGTTCAAGGTCTTTTTGCCTCGCTTGGGCATCAACACCAAGTTTGTCAACGGTGACAAGGCCGAGGACATTAGCGCCGCCATTGACGATAAGACCAAGGCTGTCTTTGTCGAAAGCATTGGCAACCCCAAGTACAACGTCCCTGATCTCGAGGCCATTGCTAAGGTTGCCCATGAGAAGGGTGTCCCCCTCGTTGTAAGTCTATGGAACCAAAAAGCTTCCCTTTACCTCTGGTCCGAACTCGGCTAACCGCATGTATCAAGGTTGACAACACGTTTGGCGCTGGCGGTTACTTCATCCGACCCATCGACCACGGTGCCGACATTGTCGTCCACTCCGCCACCAAGTGGATTGGTGGCCATGGCACCACCATTGGAGGTGTCGTCGTCGACTCTGGCAAATTTGACTGGGCCAAGAATGCCGCCCGGTTCCCACAGTTCCACGAGCCCTCACCTGGCTACCATGGCCTCAAATTCCACGAGACCTTTGGCGCCATCACTTTTATCATTCGCGCCCGCGTTGAGATTCTCCGAGACCTGGGTGCCTCTCTGAACCCCTTTGCTGCTCAGCAGCTTCTGCTTGGTATCGAGACTCTCAGCCTGCGCGCCGAGCGCCACGCCCAGAACGCCCTAGCTTTAGCCAAGTACCTCGAGAGCAGCCCCTACACCAGCTGGGTCTCGTACCCTGGCCTTGAGAGCCATCCCTACCATACGACCGCTAAGAAGTACCTGAAGAAGGGCTTTGGTGGTGTCCTCAGCTTTGGTATCAAGGGCGGCGGTGCTGGTAGCGAGGTCGTCGACGGCTTCAAGCTCATCTCTAACCTTGCTAATGTTGGCGATGCCAAGACACTGGCCATCCACCCCTGGAGCACTACTCACGACCAGCTCTCTGACCAGGAGAAGCTCGACTCCGGTGTCACTGAGGTAAGTTCTTGAAATATCTATAGCATGTAGACCACCGTTCTGACCAGACTTTCAGGACCTGATTCGAATTTCGGTCGGCATCGAGCACATTGACGACATCATTGCCGACTTTGAGCAGTCATTCAAGGCTGCTTCTGCCACCACCACCGAGAGTAAGGGCGAGGAGAAGGCAGCCGCTTCGACTGATAAGGAGGCCGAGGCTCCCGTTGTCCTCTAGAGCAGGTATTGCTTGGACGGATATACGGATGCTGTTGGATGACAAAGAGCGACTGGATACCTTGGTTCAATACCCACTGGAAATATTTGAATGAAGCAAAGCGTGAAATTTGATATCCTTTAAAAGTTTGAGTGTGTCGTGCTTACTGGGCGGCTAATCGTCCTGGATTGAGCTTGGGACCCTTAACTATGATCAAGAATGAAGTTCACGCCCATGATCTTGCAGGACACGCCCCACCGCTGAGGCTGACCGAAATCAAAGCCACACACCCCACTCTGAAGCTTGTCCGATTGGCCCACTTGGTCTCTCCCCAAGCTGTAACCTCAACACCACAAACGTCACTACACAACTCCTTCCAGCGTCGTCTCTTCGATCATCATCCATCTATATCGCCCTCATAACTCGATTGACTTTTCGAAAAGATGCGCCTTTCAACCCCCGACACCGGCGCCCTCTTCGCAGCGCTCATGACCATCCTCCCCTCGGCCCTGGCCTCGGACTCGCTGACGCTCTACCTCCCCGCAAAGCCGAACCCGTTTACGCTGCCACCCTCGACGCACGCGACGCTCTCGTCTGCGGGGGTGCACGTGTCTGCGCCGCTGTCCTCCTCCAACACGTTTGTCTTCCACAACGTCTCGTCGGGCTCGTACCTCGCCGACGTGCACTGCTCGACCGACGCGTTCCACCCGCTCCGCATCGACGTCCAGGCCGACGAGGACGTGGTGCAGGCGTGGGAGACGTTCCGCGGCAACGACTGGGGTAACAAGGGCGAGGTTGTCCCGGTCAAGGATGGGAGTAAGGGGAGGGGGTTTGAGATTCGGGCGCTGGGTGGCAAGAACTATTTCATGGAGAGGCCGCAGTGTAAGTCTTGTTCATTATCCGGTGGATGCCCAAAGACAGAAGATGCTAACTTACCCTGTCAGTCTCCGTCTTGACTATCCTCAAGAACCCCATGATTCTCATGGCCCTCGTCAGTTTGGTGCTGCTTGTCGGCATGCCCAAGCTCATGGAGAACAGTACGTTTCCACCATATCAGGTCCTTTTTCTCAACACGCAGCTAACAGACTTGCCACCACAGTGGATCCTGAGATGCGCGCCGAATTCGAGGCTCAGCAGAAGAGCAGCCCTATGAACGCCGTCATGAGCGGGCAGTCTTCTGGCGATAACCCGCTCAGCAACTTTGACATGGCTGCGTATCTCGCCGGCTCCAACAAGAAGGAAGGTGGAAATGGAGGCAGCAAGAATGGCGGTGGTGCTGCCAAGGGCCAGGGTGTGAGTAGGTGATGGAAATATGTATCAAAACCCAGTTTGATGACGAATTGGAGCACATAGATATGAGAGTTGTGCAGGAGACGGTTCATGGCCACGATAGAGGACGAGTAGCCTTATACTGCATTGGCAGTGGATTTCAATAACCATTTTACTGTCCTTTCCAACTGGCCCATTGCGTCGAGCGCATTGACTATTTTCCATCAAAGATACATCACTCGCAGCACTCTAACCAAGCTTTCGATGCACGTTATCCCATGCGCTGCTCATCCGAAGCTCAAACCCTCGACCATTTCTGACATGAAACACAAGCAGAATGAGCCGCGCAGTCAAGACCGCTCAAGACCGCTCAAGAACTACTTGTGTAACTTATGTGGACAAATTACGGCAAGTCACACTTTGACAGCATGTTGGCTGTCGACTTATTCACCACCATCATCACCACCAAAGTCGCCGCCGTCGCCGCCGTCATCGCCATCTTCTATTCGGGTGTTAGCAAACTGCCGAAAAACCGTATAAGTTGTTAGATCGAAACTTACGGTAACCCTCCTGATAGGCCTCCTGTTCGTCGTTGTCGTTCATCGAATCCGCAAGCATGGCACCACCAATCAGACCGGCACCCGCACCAAGGGCTGCACCTCCCATCATGCCCATGCCGCCGCCGCCCGGCTTTCGACCGCCGCCGTAGCCACCACCACCGTAGCCGCCGCCGCCGTAGCCACCGCCGCCGCCATAGCCGTGGCCACCACCAAAGCCGCCGCCGTAACCTTGCTGGCCGTAATGGGGTTGGGCGCCGTAGCCCATCGGGGGACCATGTCCAGGATATCCATGAGACTGCTGACCGTAATACTGCTGCTGCTGAGGATAGCCGCCGCCATAACCGCCGCCACCATGTGATCCGCCTTGGTGACTTGCGGCCATTTGTTTGCCTTTGCCAAGTAGTTTACCTAGAAAACCGCCGCCGCCTTTGCCCTTATCTCGAGGGGGGAGTTCTGAAGGGTACGTGTTGCCGCTTTGTTGTGGGTAAGGGCTGGTACTCTGAGGAAACGGGCTACTTGAGCCGCCATAGCCTTGAGGGACCACAGGACCGCCGGGGCCACTGCGTGCGCGTGCATCCTCCTCGGCCTGAAGCTTGGCTGCGAGTCTGGCATCTTCTTCCTCAGTTGAAGTTCCACCAGCTGTGTCGAATCGATGATCTTCGTAGGGGTTCTTCTTGGTATCTGTAGGAATGTGGCCGCTGCCGGGCTCGTATCCAGGAGGAGCGCCCGAAGGCGCACCCTCATCGACGGGAAAGACAGGGGCAGTAGGCTTGTCCCATTGTGACTTCTTGGTATATATGTTGACGTAGAACCTAGCGCGCGCATTAGCGACAAGATGCGCGATGCAGGATAAAGAGTAGAGCCAGCTTACCATTCCTTGTACTGGTCGTTCCATCGAACGGCCCATCCAGCAGGGACCTCCGGGGCCTTGGGCGGAGGCGGGCCAGTCGGGGGAGCAAAGTCGTCCATGGACACTGGAAATAGATGATTGCTTCAGAAAGGTCGAAATCTCAACAATGTGATGAGGAGAAGTGGAAGTCTATGATGTAGTTAGGAGGGTGGATATGTTGTAGTCAGTACTCGAAAGTAAAAGAGGAGCAATGGGTTATTGGCGATCAAAAGATCAGAACTGTGCAGAGAAAGAGCCACTGGTCGCGCGCCTGCTTAAGTACTCCGTAGTATTTAAGTTAATTGCCTTTTGGGACACATCGTCGTCAGCGTTCCCTTGGCAGGCTATCACCTGCCACCTGTGACCTGCTTGCTACACAGCTCGCGCCTTCCTATCCACACAACGCCACCTTGAGACGTGATGGCTTCTGCCATTTCCAGTGCGCAAAAGAGGGGCAATCGCTCCGAACCCCGATCGCCCCTCCCCCAAGCTGCAAAGGCGCAGTGACGCCATTGGGTTGTGAGTGTTGTAGGGATAGCACAGCCTCCCTTTGTTTCTTCCCTGGAATCTCTCAGCCTTCAGATGCCTGTGTTGTACATAGCATTTAGGACATAAGGCATCTACTACGAAGTAAGCCCTCTTCATGGAGCCAATTGATCAGTAGTTATCTTTTCGAGATGGTTGATGTGTTGATGTAGGCCAAGAGTTCGTCCCTGCAGGTACTTATCACGTATACATAACCTGCATAGGACCGTAGATAACTGGGTCCTGAGTACAGAGTACGCCGATGTACATTAATGGCATGTAAGTGACGGCACAGTCTTTTCCGCCGGCGAATACCTGTCCCGAGAGCTCACCCCAGGTCTTGGTCTAACGTTAGATAAACGATCTCCGACGCGCGAAACCCCGCCCAGATTGTCTTGGCCTCTTCCCAGGCATCGCCCCCTTTCATGGGCTGCCTCACAAACTTGGTGCATTTATATGTAGTAACTTTTTTCTTACGAACAATATTTCAACTAGGAAATAACCAAGTCGAGGCCTCCTTAGACGGTTGGAAGAGTTCTGACGAAGCTTGAATGGCATGCGCCACAGATGACGCTGTTGGTGGCAATAACAACGAGTCTCGGCCGGCAGTCCACGACAGTTAACCTTCTGGACTGTGGCGGTGCACCATCTGGCCTCTTCGCGCCTCGTATCACTCAGAAACATACTGACTCTTGGGTTTCAGGCTTTAATTGTGGTATGCAGAGTTGAGATGTCCTCATCTGCTGCATTGGCATTGTTGGCGTAGAGGACTAGCAGGAGCAATACGTTGAGAGACGAGAGTCAAAGCGAGCAAGAGGGGATGTAACTACATCTTGGCCTCGTCGTTGGAGGTTGTCTCGCATTTTGCCTCTTTCACATTTCCAGCCTGCGACTAGAGAGATCAGGTCGTCCAGGTGGCTGATGGGACCATTGCCAATTCATGTAGGGTATAACTAACACATACAGGAATCATATGGCTCTCTCGGCTGTGCTCACTGTTCATATGCCGATTACGACGTAACGAGAGGCTCACACAATGTTCAGTATCAACCTCAGAATCGACGGTTAGAAACCCGATTCCTACCAGACATGCACTCTTTACACTTTACAAATCACCCATGTCAGTCGACATCTGCCACGCCTACGCCTTCGCTCTATGCATCCATCTAACCCAATTGCGCCTCGTCCCTTATATATATCCCTTATTCAAAATGTCACATTCTTGGAAACCTCCTTGACGCGGTCCATGAGATCCATGAGCTTCTTATCGTCCTCTGCCCCGACGACCAGCTCTGCCAAGCTGCTCCCCGTCTCCTCGTCCTCATACCAGCTCACGATGCACATGCGGCCTTCTCGGAACTCGTGCGGAAACATATCTACAAAGTCGTCCCGGCGCTTCTCAACGTCGATGGAGAAAGATGATGCGCAGTTGAGGCCGCGGCTTGTGAAGTGCGTACGCAGCAATGGCAAACAGCAGGATCCTGTCGTCCGCACGTTGAGGTCCACGACGTGGAATTCGTTGGTCGGGCCCTCGAGAATATCTGCGCCTGCGGGACCAATGTAGCCGTATGACTGCAGCCAGTCCGAGATCTTGACCATGAGCGAGTCGAACTTGAGACGTAGCTCGTTCTGCTGGCGATAGTCGATGATACTCCCGATCCACGCCGTGCCGTTCTCAATCATCTGCTTAGACACACCTAAGAAGATGGGCGGCCGGCCCTTTTCATTGACGAAGAATGTGACACCGTAGTCGCCGATGGGGTCCTGAACAAGGTCGGAGAAGAGCATCGTCGCAGGCTCGAGATGGGAGTTACCAGCGTTGACGGCCGAGAGCAGACGGTCCAGAAAGCCCTTGCCGAGGTCATGGATGATGGCCTGGCGCTCCTCCTCGGTGCGTACGATAAAGGTGCCCGCGCCGCCAAACGTCGCCTGGTTCTTGAGCACAAACGGCAGCGGATGCGTCTCGAGGGCATGGTACAGTCTCAGGCTCTGCTCCTTCAGCCAGGTCCCGCGGACGCCCTCGCAATCGTCAGGGATGACAAAGTCCCGCAGGCCGCTCCCGATGCAGCGTGCGCAGCATGACTGGGCGTCTATCGGGAAGCCATCCACGGTGACGGCGACGCACCTCGGCGTGGGGAGGCCAGAGTCCGCGAGGGCGCGTTTCGAGTTGAGGAACCAGTGCGTTTCCAGCGGCACCACGCTGTTGTAACGCTCAAGATGGTCGTTGACGACTTTGCAGGCGAGAAAGTCGATGCCCGACTCTTTGATGGGGATGTTCTCTGGGCCGTCACAGAAGACGAGGTGCGGTCGCTGCGCATCACACAGGGTCGCCAGCGTCTTGACGACCTGCTTCTGGTCATAGTTCCGCCTCTGCGACGATGAGTCCATGTGGAAGAAGATGACGGGTGATGCACCGCAGATAAAGGCATCGCGCTGGTTGACGAGGGAGAGGTACTTGATGGCCGTGGTACCGTCGTCTGCGTGAGAGACGCCGTCGCTGCTGGTGAAGGGTCCGTCTTGATAGATGTACTTGCGGTTCGGGGCGATCCCTGGTCCCAGAGGTAGCAGCGCACTGAAGCCGCTGACAACCTGGCCGATGCGCTTGTCACCGTACGAGCTCCCGGCCTGGCGGTAGAGGTCGTCGAGGGTTGTGTCTAGTACCACTGTAGGCAGCTTCATGGTTATCGTCATGGTCAGGATCTTATGAGGGTCTCATCAAGTGGTGAGCCATTGGAGATGAAGACTCCAGTCTCCGAGGACGGGCATCTGGCTCCTCTATATCCTCCTCGCCAAAGTCACACATGATGCGTGGCTTGCTTACGATGATCATGGAGGCAGGGCATTGGAGTAGATCCCCAAGAAGCTTCCTTATCATGACGTCGCAGCGCCTACAATCGTGATGCCGGCTTTGCACGTGGCTGTAGCACGAAATGGCGTCTCACCTCAGGCTTCAGTGTAGCACACGTGACGTCAGTGTTTCATCGTCGTGGAATATCAGCCGAGCCCCTTACTCCGTACTATTGCCATACTCCGTAGTGAGTTGGCGATAGGCTTCTTGGCGTTGCTCAGTTGCCAGAAAAAGTAATAGTCGAGATATCCTTGCTAATGTTGTCCCTGTTACTGGAGCTGCAGACAGAATACTTCTCTTGTCTATTCAAGCTGCTTACTCTATCACAAGCAAACTACGGAGTAGTTAGTCATGAATAGTTTGAGGTGGACTTGTGTTATACATCGCCACTGCGACGAGACAAGACGCTTGAATATCACACAAACTCGCCGTACATAAGGTTCGCAAAAAGAACAAGGGCTGACTTCAATATACGCCTCCGTAAACGCCTAAGCAAAACAGTTCTTCTGCCCCCAAAATCTGTGCAAATTCACCCGCTGGCTGACCTTGTGCTGACCATGACCCAACTCTAACTTCATCCATCCTTGCAACCTCCTTCTATTAGCTCATGGGCTAAGAAGGTTGGATTCTTCTTATTATAGTGCTCCGTATTCACATAGTTACAGAACCACCTGGGCTGGCTCTTCCAGCTTTGGGGGCGCGCCGCCCTCTGGTGCTGGGTCTTGTGCGGTAATAGCTGAGGGACTTCCATCCAGGGCTGCGTCGTCACGGAGAGGATCCGTCACGCAGATGGTTTGATCCTTCTTGCTTGAGAGGTCTTCGCACAGGCTCTTGACTGTCGGGTTCCACGTGACCAAGTCGTTGTCGCCGAGACGAGCAAGCTCTGTGATGGAGTCGCAAGTATCACCCTCCTTGATGATATACACCTGACATCTTCGGACGATGCAGAGACGTCGGTTTCCGGAATGCAGGCTCTCAAAGGTGTTGTCAAGACCGTTTGCGCGTGTGAGATCCCACATGGACACCTTATGCTTCAGAGATAGCCCGAGTAAGCTATCTTGGCTCCGCGGTTTCACCCATGCTTTGCATTTACAAGATTCGGGGTATGAGCAATGGCCAGACCTGCTACAGGTTAGTATCTCTGACAGATCGACTGGCTAATCACTGGCAGTACTGACGCGTGTATGGTAAGATCGGGCACTGTTTCGGGGAGCGCAGGGCCGTTGAAGCCGCAGCTCAAACGATCTGACAAGTAATCCGTCTTTGCCCTCTCTCGATCGTCCACGGCAGGCGACGCCGCCTCGTGATACTGTGTCATTAACCGACACTCGGAGCACTCTGATGGCTCTGTGTCTGTCCAACTCCGCTCTAGCCACTCATTATTGCAGTACATGCCATCTCTGCGAGGTCAAGTTAGCTCGAGGGGAGGCTGAGACATGGTGTAGAAACCTACCTTCTCCTGAGACATGTGCGATGGTACGCCAATAGTGCCGCCTCAGCCCTCATCTGAGGATGTTGTTGAGAGCCATGTGCGTGATCTTCCAAGATGGCGCTTCCGCAATCAGACTGTAGAGAATCTCGATACTGAATCAGACTCCCGAAACAGGAGTCTGTGCAGAGGGAGTCGAGGGTTGGCTGGTCGACGATGGACTCGCGGTTGATCAAGTCTCGCAGTATCGCGGGACACGAGACAGTGGCATAGAACGCGTTTCGACATGTTTCATCAGCGCCCACTAGGTTGCGGCCAACGTCGTCGCCCAAATTGTATGTGAGGTCATATCCGCGCACAGAGGCTGCCAGCAACCAGAGAAGCGAGCCTATCGCCCGAGACTTGGGTGATGTCATCCGTGAGGTGAGTGTGGTGATATGGAGAAGGAGGAGAGTGCCAATGTTCAGTTCAGCCTTGTAACTTAAGAGGGCAGACAGGAATAGAAGACGAGTTATTGATCGTTAATGTGTGTGGTGTTTTGTAAATAACCTGGCTTACGCATTGATCATGATGAGCGCATCAATGTTGGCTGGGAACCTACCAACCACCAACCAACCAACCAACCAACCAACCAACCAACCAACCAACCAACCTAGGTAGTCTTTATATGTACCAAACAGGTTTAGATTCAGCGCCGCCTTGTATAACGTTAAGTATCCTCACGCTCCGTCTTCCGGCCACAGCATGTATAAAGCATTTCAATAAAACGCAATAATCATGCCGTCTCTTGTCACCATGTGTAGGCATCATTTCACAGACTCGGAAGTAATACGCAGTTCGTAAATAACAAAAGAGTGGCATAGACGCTCATCTAAATTACGCTCTAAAAACTATGTATGGGTATCGAGTTCATCAAAGACGCAGTTGTCCACTCCTTCGTTTCCCGTGATATGAATTAGACATTTCAGTTCATCCAGCGTCACAGATCATAAAGTTTTTTTTCTCCCTTCTTGAGCGATTCGTCACACATGCATCTGAGCGTTGTTGTGTGCTCATGCCTCGGCGGTTCCGTTGGCCTCGCTCGTCTTCTCGGCCTTCTCCTTGAGCTCCTTGAGCTCCGCCTCCAGGGCCTTGACCTTCTCGAGAGCCTCAGACTTCTCCTTTTCGGAAGCCTCAACCGCCTCCTTCTTCTCGGCCTGCGCAGCCTTGACCTTCTCGAGGGCACTGGCAAAGGCCGACTGGGCAGTCTTTGTTTGTTCGACTGCGGCGTCCTTTTCAGCCTCGAGGGCCTTGGCCTTCGAGGCGGCCTCGGTAGCCTCCTTCTGCGAAGCCTCGACCTTTGCGACGGCATCGTTCTTCTCCTTCTCCAAAGCCTCCGCCTTTTCAGCGGCAGCCTTCTTCTCATCCTCGGAAGCCTTGGCCTTCTCCAACGCTTCGGCCTTCTCAGAGTCGAGGGCCTTGACCTTCTCGGCGGCCTCAGCAGCCTCTTTCTGCGAAGCTTCGGCCTTCTTGATAGCCTCGGCCTTCTCTGATTCCAGAGTGTTGGCCTTGTCAAGAGCCTCCTTCTTCTCGGCCTCGGCGCTAGCCTGGCTGGCCTGAGCCTCCTCGAGCTTGGTCTTCAGATCGGCCTCGGCATCCTTGGATTTCTGAGCCTCAGACTCGAGGCTGGCAAGCTTGGCTTTCAACTCAGACTCAGCATCCTTGGACTTCTGGGTGTCAGACTCCAGAGCCGCAACCTTTGCCTCAGCCTCGTCAACCTTTGCCTTCAGAGCGGCCTCGGCGTCCTTGGAGCTCTTCACCTCAGACTCAAGGCTGGCAAGCTTTGCCTGTGCTTCCTCGGCTTTCGCCTTCAGTTCAGACTCAGCGTCTTGTGATTTTTGAGCCTCGGATTCGAGGGTTGAGATCTTGGATTGAGCTTCCTCGACCTTGGCCTTTAGCTCCGATTCGGAGTCCTTCGCCTTGGTGGCTTCCGACTCGAGGTTAGCGACCTTGGCCTCGGCCTCGTCGAGCTTAGACTTGAGGCCAGACTCAGAATCCTTGGAGTTCTTCGCATCTGATTCAAGACTAGCGATCTTGGTCTCGAGATCCTGCTTCTCCTGCAAATATCGTTAGCTCTCGTGGTTCAGGTATGCTGAAGGGATGGTAAAGAGGACATACCGTTTGCGAAGCCTTGAGGTCCTCCTCAGCCTTGGTTGCCTTGCTCTGAGCCTCCTCCGCCTGCTTCTTCAGGTCAGTCAGCTTGGACGTCTTGTCCGCAAGCTGCTTCTCGAGCGACTCGCGCTCCTCGGCGGCCGTCTTGAGCTTGGCCTCAGTCTCTTCTTGCTGCTTCTGGAAAGTCTCCTGCTCTCCAGTAACAGATTGAAGCTTAGCAGCCTGCTCATCGCGCTCCTTCTTAAGCGACTCGTGCTCGTCGGTTGTCGCCTTGAGCTTCGACTCAAGATCAGCCGCCTCCTGCTTGACCTTTTCCAGCTCAGCAGTCTGGTCGCCCTTGGCCTTCTCCAGCTCGGCGGCGTGCTCATCCTTCAGCTTCTTCTGAGCTTCCTCGGAGTCGGACAAACCCTTCTGGGCTTTTTCGACATCAGCACGGTACTTCTCGAGCTCAGACTCGTGAGTAGTGCTGGCAGTCTTCTTCTGTTCCTCAGCGTCAGCGACAGCCTGTTTCGCGGCCTCGAGATCCTTTGCGAGGCTGTCGTGGGTCGACTGCAGAGTATTGTGCTTCTCCTGCCACGATGCGGCCTCGCTCTCGGCAGCCTTGAGGCCGGCAGACGAGTCCTTCTGGAGTCCCTTGTTGGTTTCCTCGAGGGCAGCGTACTTCTCCTTGAGCTCGGACAGATCCTTCTCGAGGGTCTGGTTCGATTGCTCAAGAGTCGCGTACTTGTTCTGGAGCTCGGCAAGCTCAGCGAGCTGGGCCTTCAGCGATGCCAATTCGGCCTCAGAGTCGGCCTTCAGCTTGTCGTGGCTCTGTTGCAGGGAGGTGGTCTTTTCCTCAGCCTGAGCCAGATCCTTCTTGGCGGAGGAAACCTGGCTTTCGGACTCCTCCTTGAGCTTATCGGCTGTTTGTTGTAGGGTAGCGTACTTCTCCTCAGACCCGGCCAGTGCCTGCTTTTGCTCATCGAGAGCGGTGACGGCGGCGGCCAGCTCGCTCTCAATCTTGCTGTGAGTCTGCTGAAGGGTGGTGTACTTTTCTTCAGAGCCGGTCAAGGCATTCTTGCTCTCTTCGACGGCGCTGGAGGCAGCGGCGAGGTCGGCCTCAAGCTTCCCATGGGCGCTCTGCAAAGTGTGGTGCTTCTCCTCGGCCTCGGTGATCTGGGCCTTGAGAGCGGCAATCTCCTTGTTGAGTGCGGTCTCGAGGGCCTCGCGGGCCTCCTTGGCCTCAGTCAGCTCGGCCCGGAGGCTCGTGAGTTCGTCAGCAATGGTCTGCCTCTCGTCCTCCAGACCCTTGAGCTTTCCCTCAAGGGTGGTCAGCTCAGCCTTTGCATCCTCAAGCTCTTTGGCGTTCTGTTCTGCGGCTTCCTTGGCACTGCGCAGCTGGTCTGACGAGCTGTCACCGCCCTTCTTCAACTCAGTTTGCAGAATGGCGATGCGGGCATGGGTCTCGTCGAGGGCGGACGAAGACTGGGCCTCGAGATCCTTGATCTTTTGTCTCAAATCCTCGGCATCCTGAGAGACCGTTGTGCATTCCTTCTCCTTCTTGGTCAGATCTTCCTCGAGAACGGCGATGGTGTCCTCCCTGTCGGCAAGTTTCTTCTCAAGGGCCTGTCGTGCCGCAATGGGGTCTTCACCGCTACTGCTGGAGAACACAGAGACAACGCCGCCCATATCGATGAAAATTTGGGAATATGGGTATAATGGGGAGGGGTAGTAATGAGGAGGGGAAAAGGAAACGTAGGAAAAAAAGCTGCGAGGCTCGGATACTTGTAAAGGGTAAGAGGTTGGGCTGCGGGCGCCGTTTTCAAGCGCGGCAATGGCAATGGCAGACAAAAATCGTATCAGGCTGCGGATTTGGGTGATAATTTCTCAGGCGGTCACCTCGGTGATAAAATGAATGGCTGGCTGGGCCGTGCTTTCGGCAAGGCAAAGTGCCAAGCGAGATTCACAGCTCATTGTCCAATATCAGTCCAGCTTTTCTGTCTCTGTGGGGTGGTTTATTCACTTGCCATGTCACTGAGGCTCCATGACTGCAGATTTTTGACGACAACTCACTACCCGTTCAAGCATCTTCTAGTCACATCCAACAATTGCGCTATAATCACCACCCGACTCATGGCCCCTGTGCATGTCCTGCTTCCATCATCACACTGCGGGACCCTCTCTTCTTCACATGCTTTGTGCCTCTAATCAGATATCCTCATAGAACAGACGAATCAGGATGCTATGCCTATAACGTTACCCTTTATCCATGCCACCCTCAGCTTTCGCCTTTTCGCTAATCCTTCTTTCTGTCCGACCGCCATCTTGTTCGGCCTGTCTGTCCAATAACCCCGGTAATCTCATATCTAGCCAGGTCCCCCCCTCCCCGTTGCTTTTTGCTCCGCCCATAAGACCCCATGCGCTGTCTGTCAATTCATGGGCTCGTCATTACATATCCCAAACCAAATCAAAGTATAAGGCAAACGATGCCAGTGTGAAGGGAAATGGGTGCTGTAAGTGAGTGCCGGTGTACTCCGTAGACACAATCAACACACCGTTTCCAAGGGCGTCTTGAAGTGAACAACAGCATCCGACATCGAGGTCGAGGCTTCTTCCCATTTTCAGGGTCAGTCAAGCAGTAATCCCTATTTCTAGAGAACCCAGCAGCCTCTATTTCTAGAAGTACTGCCAGTCGCCTGAAAGCTTGAGCCGTTGAACGTATGTATAATGTACCACCAAAAGAACCTTGCTCCTCATCTAAAGCTAGCTCGGAAGGGGCCTTCGACCTTGATGTCTTTGATTCCCTCGGGCATGAGCCGTAACCATTCGTTCCAGCTGTCAATGTTGACGTTATCATCATCGAGCCGGATCGACAGGTGCAGATGCGGGCTATTCTCATACGACGAGAAGCTGTTGCGCATAGGGCTAGACTGATACACAGGCGACAAGAAAATGGACGGAAGCCTCGAGTTGCCAGACATCATCATGTGCAGCGGTGATGGGAAGCTAGTAACCACTTCCTTCTCCGGGGTTCTGTCCTCCACCATTTTAGCATAGTGGAAGAACAAATTCGCGTGCAGCTCGGCCGCCGAAAGAGGACTCAGACGTGCTGCCCGAACTCGAAGTTGCTCAGCTAGAGCGTAGGTAAAGGCGCAGCGGTCGAGACCGTGGAAGTGTTCCTCTGATACCGAAGCCGCGAGCAGTTCTAGAACACCCTGCTGACGAACCATACGCGACGAAGGATAGTACGCTGCGTCCATGATGATAAGTGTGTCGGAGCAGGCTTCCTCTAGAGTTTGCTGAATTCCACCCCATCGGATGGTTGAAGCTCGTTCAGTATCCCTTGAGCTATACAAGAGTTAACATCTAACTTGAACAGTCAGACATGCAGGGATAATCATACCTTGCTAGAACCATCTCGCGATTGCCATCGAGGTATGTATGTCCCGCATAATAAACAATCTTCAAGACGTCGCGCTCGTCACGATCCTCGGCAAATTCATTGAGCTGCCGCGAGAGCCACCTCCAGGAGCTCTTACAACCGTCAGAAGAGGTGGGGATAGTCTGAATCTGGAAACTATAGTGGTAGTACTTGTCAAACACCTCGGCGAGCTCCCTGACAGCCGATTGGATGGCGACCACTTCTTCGTCGTCTTGCCAGAACAGAAAGAGGGCCTGGACGGAGCTATAGCGATCTCGACTCGGAGTGGAAAGCATGCGCGCCACGTTTGTCTGGAGATTATTCTTGAAACTCTCAATGCCTGGCAACGACAACGACTTTTCAAGGCGAGGGCCCGAGGGTAAAGGAGTTCGGACGCGTGCCTCACTCAGCGGAGGTCGGCCGGGCTGGTGGGAAGTAGAGGGGTTCGAATCAATATCCATCTCTTCGTGGGCAAACAGAGACTGGACATTAGAGATGGCGGGGGCGGGGCTCAGCGGGCGGCCAGCAGAGGCGAGGGAGGGCGCAATGTCGTGCATGGTCGGGCTGTGGGCGCGATGGAACTTGACAACTACATCCTCCCAGGTCAAGTTGTGGTGACTAGGGTGGCACTATAAGAGAGAGCCAAGTGTCGGCATGTAAGTCAAGAATTGACATGATTGGGCCAGGGTCGAAACGAGCAGTATGAAGACAGGGCGGCCGAACAAGGATAGAGGGGGTAATGACTTACAGCAACTCTCCGCCTCCGGCAGTCATTACAAGCACCGAGCTTCCTGATGAGTGCGGCGCGCTCTCTGGACTGTTGGGAAAGGGGCCCGGTACGTCTCCTGCTCGTACGGCGGTTGTTAGAGACGTCGGAGCCATCCTTTATAGAGAAAATAGACTGGTGCAGGTTAGGAGAGGTGTCGGCACTGTACGATGTGTTGTTGGTCTCCGTGGAGGCCAATGTGGCGGTAGTGGCCTGGGTTGATATGGAGGAGCAGGTGTCCTTTCTCAATGGCGGCGTAACAGGGTGAAGATGGTGGTGCGAGTGCTGCTGCTGATGCTGATGCTGCTCGAAGGTGTAATGCGCCGGCGAAGTGGGCGACGGCTGGCGGAGCGGGGGGAGTTCGTCGGGGTTTTGTGGGAGAGCATGGGTGGGGAGTGACGCAGCGGCCGTGGCGGCGGCGAGAGCAGCGGGCAGCGAGGTAGGAGGAGCAGAGGGTGAAGAAATCGACGGCAGCACGGGCGTTGGAGCGGTCTCAGAAATGGACGTCGGTTGTGAGGGAGACGGCGATGGTGGAGGCTGTGGCTGTTGTTGATGGTGTTGGTGTTGGTCGGCGGTAGTGGGAGCTGGAGGGGCCTCGGCCAGACTATGGGCGACGGAGTTCATGGTTGATAAGCGAGAGATGAATAGGCGCGTAGACAAGTCAAACGCCCATTATCTCCAAGGAGAATTTGCTGCAGTGGAAATAGAAAGGATTCGAGCGGGAGAGAAACAGCTTGCCAGCGTCGAAATACCGTGCCAATGGACGAATTGATTGAAGACCCGGCCGTGATAGGTTGTAGGTTGGCCGTTAGTTTTGTTGCGCGCAGGCGTACGGCGTAGATAACTTGGGGCCGCAAGAGCGAGTGTGCGTCAATGTGTGTGCGTGTGTGCGCGTTGTTGAATAGAGTCGACCCCACCAAGAGTCGTGTCCAAGCCGAGTAACTAATGATGATCGCAAGGGGAACTGGTAGTCGCAGCACTTCTCTGCAAAATGCGCACCGGATCCGATGCGATATGAAAATAAGGAACGAGGGCAGGGTAGCCGCAGAAGAAGAGTGATAGTGTAGATGGCGAGCGTCGAGCTCCAAACAAGGATGGGCTTATTGGCAGATAGTGGAGGTCCTGAGGTCGCCAAGGCAGAACAGGAACACCCGGGGGCGCGAAACAAGAGGAATGAGCCTCTCGGACGGCGGGCAAATTCAATTGAGTGCGGCAGCTCGGTACAGTAGTAACCAGTACGGATACTCTGTAAAACAATCGCAAATGTCCGGGTCGGTTGCAAAAGAGGCGCGCGGGTTCGGTGTTCGGGCGTCTTGGGTGCGTGTTAATTGGGTGGAGCTCCGACTCGGGTCAAGACAGCGCGCGGGCGGAGATGGTAGTCGTATATACGATTGAGCCGGAGTAACTTGAGTGCTTGTGTACGGAGTATATCTCTTACAGCTGTGGAAGCTCGACAAAGGCGTCAAGGTGAGTCAAGACAGCAACGGTGAGGCAGCTAAACAAGCTAGAAATCAAGTCTCTGAGTTGGCCGAGAATATGGGAAGGAAAAAGAGAAAGAGAAGAGAAGAGAAGATTCATGGAAAGAGACCGAGAGAATCCCGTTGTCGTGAAGACGGACCTAGCAAGAGATGGTGGCGTGCGGGAAAAGGTGAGGAGGATAGTACTCCGTAGAGGGCGTGCGCGAGAAAATAGGAATGAGATGGGGGGGAGTAGCAGCTTTGAAAGTGGGATGGGCGTGGGTGGAAGGAAGCTCAGCGGCCCTGGACGACACTCTTAGAGGGAGGGGGGTTGATTCCCCCGAAGACTGCTACCTTACCTAGGTGAGGAATAAGTATCCGTAACTATTATTTCCCAGTAAATGCGCGGAGATGGTACCGGGGACCCAGCACGAAAGAAACCGGCCCGGAATCAGACTTGGGATGGGACGGGGTAAACGAGCCACCACGGGGTGGAGGACGCGACATGGTCTGGGCTGCTGGGGTACGGAGGTCATTGGACTCTCAGGTGGGCTCAAGGTCAGTCGAGGTCAGCCATGACCGGGCTCATAATGCCGGGACTGGAGGGAGAAGGGAGAAGAGTACCGAGAAGACGAGTGAAGTGAAGCTGTTGTGTTTCAGTGTTGATATGTACGTATGTACCGCTTACCGGTACTATCTTACATACGTAGATAACTTTAGATAGGACAGACAGCCGGCAGTGGACGCAATGATGCCAAAGAAACGACATTGGCTCGTGAGGTTTCAACACCAAGGAAAGGCGGCCAAAAGTGCACGGGATGGATCAATCAATGGAAGAATGGATGGATGAATGGAATGAAAATGGGGTCTTCCAAAGTGAGCCAATTTAGGCTAGACTCGGCTGCATCCAATAGCCCGGCCGAGTACATACAACAGGTACGTGCGTACCCCGTACGGAGAACTCGATTAAATTCTGGAAAGTCGCAGCACCTTGGGGTTAAGAAAAAGAACCTCGAAATCTTGATAACATCTTTGCAATTCAGTACACAATTAGCTCACACATGCCGCGATGGTTGCACCAGACGGCCCTCCCTGGCAGTGGTTTCCATATGTATCTACTCCGTATATTGATTCTCCTTTCAGCTCTTGGCTATGTTTAACGTCAGTACCTACTACCTACCTAGGTACTTAAGCTCACAGCTTTAACCCACTGTGCTGTGCCTTCCGTTCTAACGTTGGTTATCACCATGGATTTTCTTCGGGTTTACTTTCTCTTCTTTCTCTCCAACTGGCGCCCCCTTAACTTATTCATTTCCAATCATCTTCTTTTCTGCTCTGTCCCATCCTGACTTGAGCGGTCAACCAACGACGCGTCCCCCACGAGATCCATTCATTGAGGGGTGCAAAGAGCCGATCCTGAGAAAGCCAGAGACGCGATATATCAACCGCAGGTCAATCATTGGCACAAGGCAAATGGCCAGACGAGGGCCATGTCGGGGTACAGTCAAGGTTAGGATCTCTGTGGGGATTTCATTACCCCAACGGGATATCAGCTCTCACTCCCGACCGAATACAACCCTTCCTTCGACTATCGGACATCGTACCAGTCTGGCCGAATATGTCGTCGCTTATCCATAATGCCGTACGTTCATTAATAAGTTTACACCACCCCGGCATGAGTCCGCAGACCACTTCTCCTCCTTGTCTCTAGCCTAGAGACGCATCTGCAGCAGCCAATTGCGCTATGCCTGCTTTACCACTCCCGGTTCAAGCAAAACTTGTCCTCCTGTACTCCATGCTCTGCAGCGTAGGTCCCTAGGCTTTAGGGCTTACCTTGGGAGCAGATGAATATCAAGGGAGGGCAGTCTGCGAGTGACCATACCCTGGTTTGGCCGAGACCTATTCCCTGCTCGCCGCATGGCCTGGCCTGACACTTGATTCCCCAAAGGGGATATGTGTAAGGGACCTGTACGATGCAGTTGTTTGACACGAACCCGAGCACTGACCGTCCAGCCTCAGATATCTTCCAACGTCACAAGTTTACAGCGGACATGGCTCTCTCCATCACGTTGTTATTACTTGCCTTCTTCCGCAAACGAACAACGGTCCTATCTGCTCTTTTCGCGCCTTTTTACTCTCCTGGGCTGTTAGTCGTGGATTCACCATGTTTTCATATCGATCATTCAAGCTCCGAAACCGCTCCTGCTCTCATGATTCTCGGTCAACTGTTGTCACCCTCCACGCTTTGTGCCCTTGTCTCTTATAAGATGGCCGGATCTCTTCACCGGCCGGTGCTCTGCGACCAGCCTGACCGATACCTGCAGCTCTGATAGGCCGAAGGAGGACATGCTTGCATGAGTTGTGCGTCTGAATTAGCTTTGATAGAGAAGCTTCGCGTTCTCTGCCGTCATTCTCGTTCCTTGGGCCGGCTCCAGACGCCTGCGCGCTTTGTTCGCGTCTCCAACCCATCAGTCCGTACGGAGTACTGTACCCCGTTCATCAAGCACTCTGACCCTGGTGCCAAATAAGACTGTCTACTGGTGACCTCAGTGGTTTATACACCTTGAGCGGTACCTGCGACAGCAGCACATGCGCTCTAACTACTATCATTACTCAGACACCACTCTGATTGTAGACAATATACTAGGGCTCATAGTTATGCACGAGCATACCTCTCGCAGGAGGGCTCAATCTCTATCCTCAAGACTTACCCGCGGCTAAACATCTGCTGCCCGCCAGAGACACACTCGTCGATCCTCTACCGCCACCCCTGTTGCGCGTTACGGCTTAGCTCCCCCAGGTGTCTCCATAGCTCGACGCCTTGCCCCACGTCCACATGTTCAATAGGCGCGCCTCCATGGAGGAGCAGAGGAGCTCCAGCCCAGAGTGAAAACCACTCAAAAACGGGAATCGCACGAGGTGCTGATGCTCGCCGCTCGCCGCCCACCGTCCCTTGGCTCGGTGAGAAGGGCGATGGGTGATCGTGAATTACATAGCCACGAAACACTTAAACGGATGGCCGAATGAGGAAACAAGCCTGAATCGCAGTAAACTAACTAATTGATGAAGTGTGTTATGGACGGGACGGGTTTTCTTTACAAAACTGACAGATTCACCACCAGGCGTTTATCATCCGTCATCCCGTCCCTCCCCTTTCACAACCTCTCCTGAAGCAGCAAAAAGCAGCCCTCCACACACACACCCTTTCCCTCCGTTAGCTTATGCATGACAGACCTGCACGCCGCCCTGCCAGCCTGTTGTCGTCTGTAGGGACTGTATTACTACAAGACTCGCAGAGTTAGTTATCTGGCCACTCGTTGTCAACATTCTCTTTGTCAATCACAATCAACAGCGGATGTTGGTATGCGCGTATGGAAGCCAAACGGTTGGTGGTCCAAGTCCGCTCAAAAACGATGGCAATCATCAATGAATGAGCCAAAGAGAGACCGGATATTGGCTCATTCACCCCAGGATTTGTTACCAGAAGGCACTGGTAGTCAAGGGACCTACGCCAAGAGCTAGAACTCATCATAAGCAGGGGCTCTCACAGGCCAGGACAGGGGATGAATTCTCCGCCCCCGTGCCCAAAAGACGTCCCCAGTGTTTTCTTCGCCGGCTTCTCCCAGGCACGCCAGGGCAGATTCACCGAGGTTAACACCTTGACTGTTAGCGGTTGTATCCTTGTCCGACGCCATCAAGTACCGGCACGGAGAGGCGAGGCAGGATGCGAGTTACAAGATATCCAACCGCCACATAGTTACACGTATCGTAGGTGGCTGTCTTCGCATGAGCGTGATGGCCTCACAGGTATTGCAGGTCCATGCATGATGCCTTTATCTATGTAATGTTGACACTCTGTCCTAGGAAGAAGACGGGTGTCATGGCACAGCCAGGTCTAGCACACCCGCGCACACGCACAAACCGCGCCCTAACCTGCCAGGTCCCGGGTCTTCACCGAGATCCACTCGCGAGACATCATCAGATCTACCCCCACTCTACGGATAAGTCCTGCGTGTTGCCCAATGCTCCTCCTGCCTGGGATGTGAGTGACGGACCGGAAGGGCAGCCGACCTCACCTTCGGCGGCGGTACGTACTACTGCCACTCCCCGGCCGGAGATGCAAAGCCTTGGCCAATCATCACTCCCTATCTACCGGGCGCCGTCGGTGTCTTTCACCGACACCACCCGTCCCAAGCCGATGACACGGTACTTTTACGGAGTACTGTCTCACCACTTACAGCCTATCACTTAGGTTAACTTAGCCTCCAACTTCGGCCTTTCACCGCAGCCATAGACCCTTCTCACCTTGACTCACATATCAAGACTCCTTTGGATACCCGTTAGACTTCGTCACTTCACATCGACTTTGACCTCGGTCTCTGGTCCCGGGCTTATCTCCGGTGCTGTCTCCCGAACCATGACAGCCACTTGCTGGGCTGGGGCTGGGAATAAGTTAGAGCTGGACTGAATGATGTTGGCTTCCTTTCGGGGTATTCTAGACCGAGACTACGGCCTGGCCCTGCTCCCGCTCCACACATCTCTACACACAAGTATGGACCCATGTCTTGTGCGGCATTGCATGCCGATGTGCCTCGACGGCGATACTCACTCGAGACCTGGACGTCTGTCTCGAGCTTCTGTAGAGACGGACAAGCCTCTGCGCTGTGGATTGCAAACGGTCGAGGCTGCGTCAATCCAAGTCGGTATACTTCATGCTTGGATATCTGTCGACGGAAGATGTACGATCTACTGACTGACTCAATTCTGGCGACATTATTATCCTTCCAGCAGTTTCGAATATTACGGCGATTTCACCTTATTATATAATATTCAACACTACTGGCCTATAACCCATAAAGAATTCGCCCAGCAGACTTGCTCTCTGTGCCTGACGAAAGAACCGCACCCTTTGCCCAAGCCCAGTTTATATACAACAAAGAGATACCGGTATAGTTTCGCCCTTTCATGCTCCTTTTCATATATACAAGCTCAGGAAACGATATCACCACTCCTGATTCTTCGTCCAGGGCGATGTCTGAAACTCCCCCTTATCGTCCCGAGAATACCCAATCTCATCCCGTGCGTCGTCCACCAGCCTCGCCCACTCGAGCAGCAGCCGGAACAGGTATACTTCCATGTCTCTCTCGCCCAGCGCACTTCTTGCCCACTTGGCGCCCTGCTGAGCGATCCACCTCGCGTCCTTGTTGCGGCCCTTCATGGCCGTGTCCCGCCCGTTGAGCCAGGCACGCTTGTGTGTGCCGCCGAAGTACGACATGGTCGTGTGCAGCCCTTGGTAACGCGTGTCGATGGGCACAAAGTGCAGCCACGGGATGAGGCGCTCCGTGTACCACGTCTGGAAAATGGTTGAGATAAGCGGCACGCTGTTCGACCGGACAGTGCGGAGGACCTCGGGGGAGGGGCCGTTGTCTTGGTCGATGAGGAGGACGTAGCGGTACTCAAGAGCCTCCTGATCTTCGTCGATGAGGCCGTAGGCTTGCTTTGCGAATGCGCAGTTGGGGCCCGCGCAGCCGGTATAATTGCTCATGCCGACGCTGAAGGGCATGACGAGGTTTGCTTCCCCAATGGGCACCTTTTCGTGCCAGAACGTTGTATCGTCGTTGGGATTCGGCAGCACCATGGTAACCTTATCCTCGGGATTCCCGTTGCCCAGAAGATGCAGCAAACGGAACTTCTGATTCCCGCGCAGGGCCTGGTCGCTGATAGACCCTTCGCCTGTCTGTCCTCGCCAGAACATCGCATCATACCGCCGTCCGAAATCCCACTTCATATCATCCTTGTCGGCTTGTGCCGGTGGAAGGGGTATCATTATGTCCTGGAATGGCTCCGTCTTTGAGGGACCAAACAAGGGCAGCAGATCCTGGATGGGCTCTGAATGCGGACTCGAGAGGGACATACCATGAAGGTATTTTAGGTCTGGCTGGGAGCAGTACTGGAGTGAGCGTTCCCAGTTCACCATGATCTGGCCCTTCGAGTGCCTCTTGACGCATTCGGAGCAAAACTCTCCAATGTTCCAGTGAGGGCTGATTCGGGTGCGTGATCCTGGCGGGCATGCTTCGACTTGCATCTGGCGATACTTGGACGGGGACATGAAGGGTTCCTGCACCGACACACCTGCAAGATTAACCGGCACATCTCTGGTATCATCAGTCTCTTCTGTCTCGTTATCCCCGATTGATCTCTTGGAGATCAGGTTCACAATAGGAGCCAAGTCAGCCCGGCCTTGTCCATTGACGACGTCCCACGACGGGAGAATGCGCGGCGTAGATCTCAGGTTGACAGGGAAGAGCAGATCGGGCAGAAACTTGGCAAACTTGTCAACTGAGGCGACGAGCTTGTCCAGAACCTCGGCATCAGATCCGGTGGCCTCGGGGTCTCTGTACGCTTTGCCCTCGGTGACCATGATCCTATGGATGCCGGGGGTTTTGGCCATAAGAACAGCCTTTTGCCGCAGCGTCTTTGGCTTAACAGTCTTGAATGGCTTGAGATCTTTGTCAATCTGGTCGAACCGGTCGATGATGGTGGTGTTTTGCGCAAACTGGTACCATTCAGCGAAACCCGGAGGGGGATCGCGTCCATCGTGCCGCTCCTTATAGACGTTGTATGCAATAGGAAGGCTCTCACTTGTCGAAGCCTGCTGCATCCATCGATGTTGGCGCAGGTTTGCTCTGTAGATGAGATCGTCAACAGGATGACGCTCAAAGGTCTTTGGTGTCTGCATGTTGATGAATATCGTCATCCCCACAACGAGGCCGACAAGGAGGGCAGTGAGCAGGAAGCGACGGATGAAGATGACAGAGCGGAGGTCGTGGCAATAAGTGAACATGATCATGCCAGTGGCTACAATCCACAGTGGCACCAAGGCAGGAAGGCGTATGGTGTGGAGGTAGTCGCCGTAACGGAAGATGTTCTCGCAGGACCTTAGTGTGCCAACGAGGAAAGTAGTGATGCTGGCAGGCGTCAGAGGCGACGTCTCACACGCCCAGAAAGCAGCAGATATCATAAGCACGGCGAAAGCAAAGCTGTCGACGATAATGTCGAAGCCGTAGAGGAAGCCGAACCCAGTGTGCAAGCCGGTAGACCCCCTGAATACCCGACTGCTAATCCATATAAAGCCCACCGATAGAGACGAAAGAATAAGGACTGTTCCGAGCGTCCTCAGGCGTAGTTTCGCGGTTTGCGACCAGGCCAGCACTCGCCAGAGCAGCACAACGATGAGGGCATCGCACATAAGTCCCACGCACTGCAGGAACAGCGTCGTCCTCCTGCTCTCGATGAGCTCGAAGCAAAAGTAGGTCGAGCGCGTGACCTGGCTGACGGCGTAATATGTCCCCGTCGCGAGGGTCAAGGCGCTGGAGACGGCCATGGTGAGGACAACTCGAGGGCCGCTGAACCACTCTACGATATCATCGAAACAGGAGCGCCACGGATCGTTGGGATCGTCGGCGGGAGGAAACCCCCATTTCCGACGTGTGCTGAAGATTTCATATGCGAAGAGCAGAACACAGAGGAACGACTGAGAATGATGTTAGGCTTCAGGGGCAGCTAACATGTTGGATGCCATGAGTCCGACTCACCTCGAGACCAGGAGTCGAGCATTGCTGCTGGTAATTCACGCGGTGAAAGATCTCGAGTCTAGCGACTATGCAGAGCACGAGAACTGGGAGTGAGAGACGACGCGGTCGTTTGGGTTGATGAGCCCTTGGCCCCTTGAGCGCAGCTTCTCCTGCGCCGTCCAGCAGCGACGTCTCCCGTCTATGTCTGGTGAAGCGTCCATCTGCGCCCGGTAACCACTTGGTCAGGGAGCTTAACCCGTAGCAGATGAGCCCGGAAAGAAGAAATACGAGAAATGATGATAGTCGTGGGCTCTCTTTTGAGATTGACGAGTTAGCACGGCAGTTATGTGCAGTGTAGTATGCAGCAGAAGTGAGACTAACCAGTTAGAGAATGTCGCTCCAGTGTCTGAGATATGTAAAAGAACGACAAGGCGGCACTATATGTATGAACCGGTGAGCTACGAGAGCTGAGTTGACACAGGAGGAGAGACTTTACCATAGTGCAAACAGTTGAATAACCATATCCTGAGCCATGATGACGACGCTCAATGCCGAGATATAACGATTGTACAGCCAAGATAGAAGCTCAAACTCGGGTTGAAATCACTCATGTCGTCGCAGCCGTTATTCGACGCATCCAACGCTATCACCAGAAAAGAAGCCCTCAACGAACTAAAGATTCAAGTCATGATGGAGAAAACCAAGAGTTGAGCAAAACCCCCTGGTCGTTTTTTCTCCATGATGATCAGGGGACGCTGACGACAACACAACCCCCTGAAGATTACCTAAGGTGCACTAACGTTAGCTAGCTGGGTACGGGTTACCTAGGCCAGGCACTAAAAACAAGGACCCTTCAAACTGACTGCTCTTCACCATCACCCAAGGCCTGCCATGTAAATAAATTAACCACCTCCCCTGTCATGGCCGGCTTCAACGACGCGCCCTTCATCAAGGGCCTCGCCGTGCCTTCGGTCTGCACTCTCATCCTCTTCCTCGGCTACTTTTCCCAGCTCGTCTTCTCCTCCTCCGCCCTCGATCCCGGCCCGCCGTCCCGCTCCGAAACGGCCCTCTTCAACGGCCTGCTCCTCGTCCTGTGGATCACCTACTACCGCGCCGTCACCGTCGACCCGGGCCGATACACCTTCAAGGACCGTGTTATAGATGCCGACGGGAAGAGATGGTGCAACAAGTGCTCTGCTCCCAAGCCGCGCCGGGCTCACCATTGTCGTCATTGTGGCCGCTGCGTGCCCAAGATGGACCACCACTGCCCTTGGACGCGCAACTGTGTCTCCATGACCACCTTTCCGCACTTTATGCGCTTCCTGGTGTATACGAACCTGTCGTTGTGGATGCTGGGCTATCTCCTGTGGCAGCGCTTCTCCGTCGTCTGGGAGCATCGCCATCTGCCCGCCTACCTGGGTCCCAGTCTAGCCGGTCTGATATCTCTGTCTCTCATCGGCCTCGTCAACTTCATGACGAGCGTTGCGCTCGGGATCATGCTCATCAACACGGTCAAGGCCTGGATCTTCAACCAGACCATGATTGAGGGCTGGGAGCAAGAGCGCCACGAAGCCCTGATCGACAAGGGCCCCAAAGACTGGTGGGACGTGGTCGGACCCGACGGCGAGGAGGTCCGCTTCGAGAAACTAGAGTTCCCCTACGACATTGGCTTCTTCAGCAACATGGCCCAAGCGATGGGCACCCGGAACGTTCTCTGGTGGTTCTGGCCCCTGGCCGGAAACCCCACCGTTGCCAAGGACGACGCCGGCTCCGGCTGGGTGTGGGAGGAGAACGGCTTCAATCGCATCGAGGGCCTCTGGCCACCGCTCGACCCGGAGAAGATGCGACGCGCAGGCCGGGGCTGGAAACCGGCGAACCGCGACTATGCCGAGGAGCTGCGACAGGCCAGTCTGAACCCGGAAGAGTCCAAAGCCGAGTTTAGAAAACGACAGGTCGACGACCAGAGGCGCAAGAGGCAGCTCCTCGCTGAGCTTGAGGAAGTGGACGATTTTGACATGTACGATGACGAAGAATATGACCGTGGCCTTGACGACGACGACGACTTGGGATGGACTAATTCCGATGGAGACCGACTGGCCGACTACGGCGTTGACGAGGAAGAGTCTGGCGCCGACTTTGAGGATGAGAATGTCCCGCTCGCAGAGCTAATACGCAGGCGAAAAGTCCTTCGAACAGACGGACAAGATGATTAGAAAGAGAAGCAAAATAAGAATAATAGAATTTTCAAAGTTTTTGAAGCAAATCAATCTTTATGAAAACCGGGGACTTCACCATCTCAAAGTACATGGACGGAAATCCTCGCCACGTTTGAACCCTCCTCTCGAAGCTTCCCATATGCTCGCCAAAGGCTACAAGAAAAACCAAACACGGCCTTGGGGCTCCCCAGCGAAATAACCCGGTTGCCCAGCTCATCCTGTATACAAACAAATGTGACACCCCCGACCCCCCCTTCTCTTTCTCAAGCGCGTGCTGTGTATAGTTATGTGCAGTTGTAAACCTACACCCCTTCATCATCATCTCGCTTGATTCTCTACAAGATCGTGAATCATAAAAACTCGTGTCGACTACCAGTCGTCGTCCTGCTCCTTCTCCTTCTGCATAGCGTTCTTGCGCGCGAGCAGCGCATCCGCAAGACTGCCACCCAAGCTCGGAGTGGGCGTGCTGCTGCGGCTGTCTGAGCTGTTGGCCGTGTTGAGGCTCATGCCGGAATCGCGCTGCTGCAGCTCGGCCGGCTTGCGGTTTGCTACAGGTCGCTTGGCCGGGGGCTGCGGCGGCGTCGGCTTACCACGGGGTGGGGCCGGAGGTGCTCGGGGAGCCGGAGGCGGGGCCTGCTCCTCAACATACGCTGCGGGAACCCACGCCTGTTGACCAGTCTGTTGGTTCTTGGCTAGCCACCAGCCTAG